>JACBAH010007752.1:0-74113 GCA_014282315.1 Neospermospora avenae | reverse complement strand
GAAGATAGGTGTTTGGAGGAGTGCTGAGGGGAGGGGGGTCTTTTCTTTTCTTCACTTGTGGTGTTGCTGTTATCTTTTGAAGTTGCTTTTGTTGTGTGTTGTTGTTTGTTGATCTTAGTTGCCGAGATGCTGGGACTTGACTCGGTATATTCGCGTGTTGCGATCATTTCTCTAATTGAGTCGGGTTCTAGTCTAGACTCGCCGATACGTCTCAGTAGGATCCTATTACTGTATAACCACACGTCAGGCCATTTCTCTGAAGTTAATATTCATATTTTGTACGGCTGATCAACACAGGGTGATTTTGAAATAAGAATGAGAGTAAAATTCGTTAGTGTTAAATTACTAAAATCATTATTACTGTAGCCGATCCCATAACCCAGTCTACTTGAACCAAAAAGCAACCAAATCATCAAAGTCCTTATCAACCAGCTCCTCCGCTCTCTTTTTCACAACCCTCTCATTACCGGTCAGCCTAGTTCTCTCAGCAACCTTGTCCTCGTAGACCTGCCAACACTTTCTCAATTCTCTATCCGCCTCCTCCACCCTTCTCAAACCCCTCAACGCCTTTGAACGCTTGAATGAAACTCGCGCTTTCTCAGACAAGTAGCCATTTGACATAGAGTAGGCCTTTAGCGCGTGGTCTAGAAGTGCTAGAGCTGTGTCGTATTGGCTGACTCGGATGTTGTGCTCGGCGACTTTGACGAACACAGATGCTGTGAGATGGTGGTTGTTGCCGAGTGTGGCTTTGAAGTGTAGGAGAGCTCTGTGGTGGTAGCTGAGGCTCTCCTCGTGAAGACCCTTATCAAAGGTCACGTTGCCTAGAGCGTGGTAGAACCTTCCTGAGCTGTGTGGCAGGATCAGCTCATGTTGCTTCCAAAACTGAGGGTGCGGAGATTACTTACATAAAAGAGACACGATCATGTATACCGAATTTGTTCTCTCGATCACTGACGCCCTCTTCCAAGACGGCAAGGGCGTCATCTAGTCGCCCTTGCAGCCAATATGCACAGCCAAGGTTGACTAAGGGGAGTGAGAGTAGTACAGGTTCGAAATGGTCAAGCTTCTTAAGTAATTCAATGGACCGCAGGAAGTAAGTTTCGCCTTGGATCCAGTCCTCCATGTGCATGTACGCGAATCCGAGTTGACTGCATGCAAGACCCAGTCGCATGTCCTTCCGTGAAGTTTCCTCGTTGAACTCTTTCTCCATCATGTTGTAGAAGATCTTGAGATACCGCAGTCCTTCAACAGGATCGCCCGCTCCACATGCGATTACTCCTCTGTTGTGATAGAGTTCAGACCTATTCAATTAGTTAGCGGTTACTGTGTGAGGAGAGTCCTCGATGGGTTTTGATCTAAAGAGGTCTCTGGGTGTTTTTTTTAGACTGACATTGTAAAGGCGAGATCGGAATATTTGACACCATTAGGTGTTAATGAGTCTGTACGCTCATAGAGCTGACACTTGAGGGACTCGCAGATTGACTGGGCCATGTTGTTATATAGGTTTGTATTAACAAGACTGCCACGCTCATGCAAATACCTGTCACTAGTTAGCTTCAGCACTTGAAATGACATGGTGACTTACCATCCAGCATCAGTGAGAAGTCTTGCGAAGTTGTAATCAACTGGTGTTTGTGCTGAGGGATGAATTGCAGGAAATATTTCCTTCAGCCGTGCGATATGCGAGATCACTTCCTCACAAACCGGCCATCGCGCAATCCCGTGGCGCCAGGTGAAGTCCTCAAATGGCCATATAGATGCCACTAGCTTCACACAAGTAATGAAAGTTTGCCGAAGTTCTACTTGTCCCATCTCCGCTCTCGCAACGTCTTGCACAAGTCTGTGGATGAATAACTTGCGCTCTTGCTTATTCCCAGTCACAAGAGAGCAAGCGAGGAGTTCTCCTTTAGCAAGCTCATACTCTTCCACTGTAGTAGGATATCCTGGCAGGTCAATTACACTAAAGGCGCTGATCAGAAGACGTTCCGGAATGCTATCAGGATCAAGCATTGATAGCACATTCAATAGTTTCCTCCCAAATCTGAGATTCTCGAATGCCCAAACCGAAGCCACAGTATGCTCATGACCCAATGACCTACGTTTCAAATTTCGCGTTTGAAACTGTAGTAGCTCTCGCTGTGTTTCTCTTTCGTTATATGCGTCAAGGAATTCGCGGAAAGTAAGCTTCTTCGTCACGATTATACTTGCCATTTGGGTCAAGGCAAGTGGCAGTCCACCTAACCGTGAACCGACCTTTGCGATAGCTTCACGATCGACCTCGGAGAGTTCTCTATTGGTCAATCTCAGGATGAATGTAATGGCCTCTTCAGAAGTGAACTGTTTGAGTGGCAGATACTTTCCCCAAGAGAAAGGATTTCGGCTCGTAACCAAGATAGAGCCTGGCCCATCGTAAGGCCAGTATGTATTCAGAATGTCTGGGTCTCGAACTCCGTCGTAGATCAGCAGCCAGGACAGGTGTTGCCGATGACTTCCATCTTTCGGTCCCGGTGGATTCACTAGCCAGCGTTTGACGAGTTCTCGGGTGTGTATAAGATCGTTGGAATCTATCGAACCCTCCGGGATCAAGCCAAGAAGGACAGCTATTCGTTGAAAGCCTTGGTCCATCTCATTCACGCTATCTGCATTGATCCAGAGTATTACATCGAACGACTTCTGATGCTCTATCGCGAACTGTATGGCAACTTGAGTCTTACCCATTCCTCCAAATGCACAAATGGCAAATGTTAGTGGATACGTGATTGCTTTACCGTCATGGTCCGCTACTTTGTCCGCGGGAATGAGATTTGTCGCGATTGTCTTGAGCACATGTTTGCGACCAAAGAAGTTCTGATTGAGTGGAGTTGGAGGCATCATGTGGATCGGTAGAACGATACCTTTGTGCTGTTCTGTGGCAGATGAAGAATCCAGGTACAGTTTTCTCAAAAGCTTTTGCAAGATCGGATCCCTGTCATGGCCATAGTACTCTGACTTTCGCACAAATCCCCATTCATGCTCGAAGCTTTCGTAAGTCACATACGGCTGAAGGACAATACCACAGCTGGTGACCGCGGGGTCGACTTGCCATTCTGGATTTTGGGCCTGGGGGATATCATCGTCGAACAGGACCAGCGACTCCATATCAGAAGCTAAGTAGGACGCGACATCCTCATTGCTTCCGATTCCCTCCTCAGCTTGTTTAGATGCTCCTTTCTCGCTGAATTCCTCCAGTACATCTTCCTGCCACGGGAGTGCTCTCATCGATATGGATTTCAGATGTTCCACCAAGTGTCTGATAATACACTCAGACACAACTTTACGTCTCTCATGCTTTTGCGTAATGTTGGAACCCATGGCATTGCTGAGTGTATTAACTTCTTCTTCGGATGGTACAAAACCGCATAGCGGACACCTGAGTGATCATGAGATTAGCAAGTCTTATTACTCTTGCCTGCGGAGATGTCGCGGATACACAAACCACGTCAAAAATGAGTCTGGTATGGAATTCTTATTTCTGGAAGCACTCACTCGGAGAACAGGCCGGCGGCTGGGCCTTCGCTGCGTTTCTTGTGCAAAGTCAACTGGCTTTCTTTGAGACCTTTTGCATGGTCAGATCTGAAATGATCCTCGAATTGCTGTTCGGTTTCAAAGATAAGAAGTTTGTGACCGGCTGCTCTACAGGTCCATTGTTTTGTATGTGTCTCTTGCATGTGTGAGATCCATGCATTTCGATTGCGGAACAATCTTTGCGCGTCGATGCAATCTTCAAAGACGCACACGTAGGGCTCGAGATCATTCAGAACGTGGCGTCTGTAAATTTGTTAGGGTAGAGTCCGAAGAATATCGAAACAGTATTGACTCACGTCCAATTACCATGCATGGCTTGGCTCATTGGCAGAATCATGCAGCAGTAGGGACACTCAAACTCTTTACCTCCGGCAGCTGCTTTTGGTGGGTCAGGAAAGGTAGTGGTTCCCACGTCCGTGAAAGCGCCTGAAAATTCTGTGGGAGCCCTCTGCTCGAAGGCATCTTCGGCTCTGAACTTGACAGACACTCTCGAAGCAGATGTTTGGGAGTGTAAATCGGTCTTGCGATATTGATCTTGCTGATCGCGAGACTTCTGTGCCGGACTCTCTATCACGGTATCTGCGACAACTGTAAGGTCTGGATCACCACCAACAGAACGTGGTCTCGGGGTATACACCTGCTGCGGAGCAAGAGTTGCTTTAACGCCCAGTTTCTTCTGATGGCTTTGACGGTAAAGAAAACGCTTCCTGCGCAGAACGACAGATTTTGCAAGCCTATCTCGGAGCACCCAAGGAGCTTCTTTGAACTGATGTGAGATCCATTGGAGAGCAAAATCAGCGAATTGTTGGCTGACATCGTTGCCATCTTCATCCCTGATCGGGAAATTTGCTGCCTTTATGTTTTGACTGATGATAGACGGCCTTCTGATGGCTACCGATAATCGATACAAACGATCAATAGTCTGCTCAATCCCATGCAGTCTTTGCTCGAAGGGTGTTCTATCTTGGTCCACAGAAACGGACATAGAATCATCTGTTGGCGATCCATGAATTGAAGACGAACTCAGAACAGAAGAGACTGACGGTATGTACTGAGACCTAGTGACACTACTCATACTCGTCTCGGTACCGTATGACGAAAATGAGGCTCCGTCATCTTCACTTTTTGGCCGAGCGAAATGAGTTGCTTTGAATCCGAATCATCAGCGACACTCGTTCATATTGGAGAAGGGCGATACGAACCTCGACGGACATACTCCTTTAAACTTCTCAGAAGCTCAAGCATCAAATCTCTGGCTTCCTCGTTATCCCTTAGCCTGTAATCTAGGGATGCATGCTTGTCGGCAAAGATCCCAATATTCGCTGACCAGATTAAGAAACGTGCTTTCTGGTCTTCACTATTCAAGTCATCTCCGCAGAAATCATCGTCGTGGGCGGTCGGCTCCACCATCAACAGAGCCTCGAATTCATGAAGGCATTCATCAGCCCGGTTGTGTAGTTCAGCAAGCTCCATCCTCAATGTTTCTTATGTAAAGAGACTTCAGAGAAGGTTTCAACGAGCACATTGACCAGTATCTGTTCCTTTGACTTATGAGATGATATCGAGGTTTGATCTTCATGCCAGGTCGAGAATCATGCGACAGCCTCACTCTACAAACCAACAAGAAACTGTTCTCCAGGCAAGCATGTAAGCATGCAGGTGCTAGGTTGTTTCGTTAAAATGTGGGCTTATCTCATGAATGTAGCCTGTTCATGTTGACGCCATGTTGACGCCCCCATGCTTTGGCGCTGCCAGGACACTTGAATCAAGTCAGCCTTGTAAGGATTTCTCGCCCTGGACAGGAAGGTGTGACATATTCGAAGCTTGGTCATGAGTCCCATTCTGACATGAGCTTAACGTTCCATCTGGCGAGGCTTCTCGTTCGGCATTCTGTATTCGATGTGCTGCAGGTGCGGCTGGGGAATTTTTGTGTTACCACATCTCTACTCGGAGGGCTCGGTTCTCATCCATATTAATCCATTTCCACCTTGGTTTCCTCGCATCTCATCCATAACAATTCATTATTCAAGCAACTTCAAGTATGATCACCGGTCTCGAACTAGCCCTTGGAGTGGTACCCTTGGTCCTCATCGCCACGGAGTATCACAAGAAAGCTTATCGGAAAGCAAGACTCATTGCGTCTCCGAGAGCCAGAGATGAGAATCTCCAGGATTTTTTATCCGAACTTCACGACGAGGTGGGGCTACTGGCCCATACTTTGAGGTGTCTGATAAGCGATCTTACCACACTTACAGAAATGCAAAGAGAACAGCTTTTGAGCCTTGATCGAGACCAATGGAAGCGCCTAGACACCGGTGATGCTCTGAGAATAAGGCTCGGTGAAGCTGAGCTTGTCTTTACAGACATTCTTGAACGTCTACTGAAGTCTTTGGACGATGTAGTCAGTGAGAAATCTTTGCAGTTCATTAAGCCTGACGTGGTAAGCTCTTTGCTCACACAATACAACAAGCGGAATTTTCATCGTACTGATCGATAACAGAAATCTTCCACCAGGCTCTTTCAGAAACTAGAAGGCTTCCGAGACAAGATGAAGAATGGTGCAAACATACAGGCAAGTCGATCAGGCCAATTTGGTATAGCGAGCCACCGCGTCAGCTGTTTGTCGGGTGTAATTTATTGTCCAGACAGTTAATCTGACAATAAGAAATCAGACTAAATCATCATTCTTACCTTAGGACCTCAGGACCCGATTTCAATTCACAAGTAAAGAAGATCGACGCAACCGGAACCTCAAGCAAATCTCAAAATGTAACAAGAAATTGGAACGATTTGTTCACGGCCAGGCTCCCAGCCTGCCTCCTGACAGGAAGAAGAATACTCCAATTCGGAACACACGGCCACCCACCAACCATTCTAGAAAGATGTCCATCGGCGCACATACAAAGATATCCGGCTGCTGGGCGTGTCCATGCCCATCGCCTCATTCGGCCAAACTGAGTCTTTTGAGATGTATCACACGTCATCACAGTACTGATTCCACCATCAATCTTGATTTATTAGTATCTATGATGAGCGAAGACCACCCGAAGGAAATTTGGCTGCAGAGCAATATCCGAGTACTCTCCGACAGGTAAGACATACCACTAACATAGGTTTTCAGTACTGACAAAGCAATGTTCAAACAGCGGTGGAACTAAAGGCAATCCTGTAGTGAAATTTGTTGACGAGAAAGATACGACCGAGTCTATACCAGCTCCGGCAGATCTTCGCCGCTTCATAGATACTGAATCGGTCTGTACCCTGATCAAAGAAGCTCACAAAAACAACAGCAGCCTCGAGCTTGTCTTTGATGGAGAGAGACTTTGGCAGGTACGTTCGACAGGATCCCACGTGCTCCTTAGACCACAGATTGGGATTCCACTTAAAACTCTGCTTGGAGTTGGCCAGACTCGCCTGAAGCTCAAGGAAAGCAGAGCGCTGGCTGTAGTCCTCGCACATGCGATTCTACATTATTGCGAAAGTCCATGGGTTTCAAACAGCTGGGATAAGCAGCATGTTAGCTTCTTCGCCACAGTCAACGGTCCTGACCTGATGAAACCATATCTTGCCACGCAATTCGAAGCTTCGGCAGAAGAGGAGCAGACTGTGACCGAAGACATCTATAGACATCGTAGCCCGGCACTTCTATCGCTTGGAATTCTGTTGCTGGAGCTCCACCTGTCGAAGCCCATAGAATCCTTGTGGCACGACGAAGATCTTGAAGACGGAGTTGAAGGTGTAAACACAAATTGGTTTACCGCAGAAAGGCAGTTGAGAGAGATGGGCGATGACTTGTACGAAGGATACAAGAATGCAATAGAGGCATGTCTGAACGTTAATTACGTTGATGACCAAGAGTTAACAAGCCTTGACGACGAGAACTTCAGGAGGTTGATTTACGAGCGAGTCATTGTTCCTCTTGAAGATGAGCTGGAAAATGGATTTCACATCACTGCAGAAGATTTGGGGGCCTATGAAGTCTGAAAATCACGAAGGATATAAATTCTCATATCTGAGCTGGCCGGTCAATTTGCGAGTGCTGGATTGAGAGTGATATCAATGGTGTTGTGGCGTAAAGGTCTAAAGGAGTTTAAGCGAGAGTCAAGCGAAGGCATACTACCCGTGGACCTTAGTATTTGTTCATGAAACCTTTCCAATCTCAAATCTACCTGATTGATTTCATCTTCTAATTTGTTCCTCCAATGTCAGATTCCATGCTCTCAATGCTGCCCCTGCTGTCAATCACCTCTGTACAGCGCTGTATTGGCATGTGATATGTAGCTGCAAGCCATCGGCGTCAGCCCCCGCCAGCCTCACTTTTCCGGCTAAATCCTATCTGGGGGCGAGCCAGAAAACGACTCCAAAAGATCAACCCACTGTTCCGAGCTGCAGTGTAGTATCTCTATCAAAGCGAATCGCTTTTGCACACGAAGTCGGCATGATGCTAACGGACACTGCCTACGAAATTCCGTCCGCTCCAATCAAGTTTCGGCCACCCGCATTAGCAAGACATCGAGAAAAGCCACCATGAGAAATGGTGTGCTACGGAGGAGTTTTGGGGTTGAATCCAATGCCCCTCTGAGGTGTTGTCCTTATTCTCCAAATTTCCATTCTCCCAGCCTTGCGAACAGGAATCCTTACGCCCATACTTTCCTGGCATTTGTCACACAAGCATACTCCATTCTCACCGATTATAATCAAAGACATCCAATCATAGTGTAAGTATTGATTTACGAAGAATGACCCATTGCTAGCTTGCTGACGCATTTTGCCCCGCAGAATGGATTCCGTCGAGAGAAACGAGAAGACTCAGCCGTGGAAAGCTCAATGGATGGCAAGACAATCAGGAAAGAGTGATGAAAGTGGCACCAACATCACAGCTCTGCGCGAAGGCACTACTCATGGGTTCTCGAAAGGACAGGAAGTAATTCTCGACGGTACGATGACTGGGACGGCAACACGACTACCGGCAAAGAACAACACGAACCATTCAACAAGCTAGCTAGATGATTTGGCCCCGAGAAGTCTAGGACTGCATTTGGACAATCTGGCAGATATCTTCGATGATTGGCGGATACTCTGGCAGGTCGACAAAGAATACAAGTGCTCTCAAGTCAATACTCTCGCGTGGTGGCTCGTTGCTTGACACTCTTGGGTTGTAAAAGGCAGCGTGGGGAGATGCTTCAGGAATCAGCATTCCGTATGTAATCAGAGAGATGGATCCGTGAATGATAGAATGTTAAGGCTCACCAGGTGCATCTGCATGCTGACTATCTGCACTCTTGAAAATGAGAATTTCTGACGTTGTTTGATCCGGAAGGTAAAACCATTTCTGATTAGAATTTTGCATGACCTGTAGGTTCTCAGTTGCGAAAGTCTCGTACACAAGATCCCCCGCCATCACATCGTTACGGAAGTCGACAGTCTGGGCATCGCAAAGAGCAAGAGGCCAATCGTTCAATGGGCCACGGAGAGGTCTCCAGATACTGTAGTCTCGTCAAAGAGTGTTTTAGGTATTAGCCAGAAATCTTCTTATTCATAGCTTACTTTATAATCTGCCAATTACCTCTCAATAGCTCAATTGCCCGCTCCCCATACATCACTTCAATGATGCGTTCGCCTTCTCTAACTGTGAAATCTACGTCGCATTAGCAAAATAAAAGATTTGTGTCGATGTGCTGACCAATGTGCGCCAAAGCTGCAGGTTGAAGAGTCTCGAAATCTTTTCCAGTCGATATTGGAAATTGCGCATGTCTTCTTCGGACCTGAGAGCTCAGTTGACAAGTGGACTTCAAAGAGTTCGATGGAGTCATACTGCGAAATCCAGCACATGAACATGTTTTCCACCCAAGGTTTTCTTGAGCGCAGCGTCTAGCTCAGGCAGATACACGTCTTGATAGTCTCCTCATCGGCAAAGTCGTCATAACTCATAGCTGACTCCATTGTCATGACCTGGAACCCATTTATATCTAGAGCGGGAGGGGTTCCGTCGCGCATATCGTTGATCTTAATACTGTGTTTTTCGCGTCTTATGTTCGACTGTGGAAGATCTCCTTCGGGAGGGAAACGAAGACTATATGGCTTCTCGGTCTCAAAGAATTTATCTCTCGCAAGAAAGTACATGCTTGTCTCGACAGATTTATTAGCCATTTGGCCTGCCAGTATCAGAAGTGACCAGTAGAAAAGATTCGCAACAAACATACTTACTTGAATCTGTTCTGGTAGGCATTGTTGTTAGCTACGGAAGTCGCTTGATATACTTCAAATCGAGAATCAGTATTGCAGCTGCGCGAGTGCCGGAAAGAAAAGTGCCCCAATGTTGGAAGGATGGGTGATGAAACCGGTTTATATAGGCACGGGGATTTTTTCTAAAAATCCCAAGCCCCCCTGGGTGGGATTTCCGGGACATGGTAGATATTATCCATCCAAGCGGATTCAAGGAGCTTGACAACGAATACTTTGGAGCTAAAGATCTCATGTCTACATCAAGCAGATTGTGGTGTTTGGGTGTTTGTGAGATTTGATGTACCAGGTCGAGGATCAAATTGAGAGACATTACAAGTACAGAAGGATGTTTTTATTCGGCTAGTGAGAGACCTGCCTTGATCCCATTAAACTTGAGACCGTCAGATTCAAGAGCGAAATCGTCATACTCTCGAGACAGTTGTAAATCCGTATCTATTTGACACCAGCTGCAGCCAGTCCACCCGCCTAATATTCTATTTTCCTATAATATCGAAGCTTAACTCTGAAATCCTTCAAAGGAGTAATCTAGGCCAAATCTGCCGCAGGTCCATAGTAAAGCAACTCAAAATTTCAGATATTGATGAAAGAAGACTCTCAACTTGATCGTAGACAAGATTAAGGATTATGACCTTATCGGCAAGATAAAGAACCTATCACTTTGCTAATGGCATTATCTGCGCTCCGATTGCTGAAATAATAGGAAGGAGAAGTGCAAGCGTAACCACGATACGTATCGTCGTCAATTGTCTGCTTAGAGAGTATGATGCTCTCCGGTCCTTGTCGAGACTGGGAGGGATACTGTTAAAACATGGAGAAGAACGGTCAATGCAAAGACGAATATTGCATTTATAGCCACGACGCGTAATAGTCGATTTGTCATGATGCAATGCTGACGATGGCAGGGAAAACTGATAAAGTCATGAAAGCAACTCAGGACATTAATTCGCGAGGTCGCACTTGAGATTATCGCAATTTTCCATGGTTTTATTTTATGAATGATGAGTTCTGTTGTCTCAGCTTAAGTGGGCGGGACTGTTTCATAACCGAATACTAAGTGCTGGAAGGATAGGATGGATGAGCCATGACAAGTTACGAATTGACGATGACCATTTATGAATTATGCTGTATCTTGCAAGACGAAATACTTACATTCAAAACATTCCCCATGTGTTAATCCTTCTAGAAACGAAAAATACGTGAGATCCTATCATGACTATTTGTGACTCTGTGATAGCGAGGAATAGATTCAACTTCGGCGAACGAGAAATGGGCCAAATCGCTAGGGGACCTTGAACCAACTTGCAGCTCGATGATAGGAAGATAAGAAAATCACAATATAACGTAATCAAGAGAAAAGTTGAGAAGCGGTATTTTTCTTATGACTACAATGTTAATATCATGACTCCATTGATGATTGCTAGTTTGCTTTGCTTGCAACCAGTTAGTTCAGCCTCAAGGCCTAGTATACAGCGCACATGAAGCTGATCTTCACAAAGGATATACTCCAATGAGAAAATCGTGTCAATACTGCTGATGGAGTCATATACATGGAGCAGGCACGTCTGGATGAGAGATCAATATTTAACTATAGGTCCTTAAGATTGTCTAGCATCATCAGTTACCCACTTGTCCCCCAAGATTAACTTCCATCGTATTCAGGAAACCAGAAGATTGTACGATTCGATTTGATTTGTTGCAATTGCACCTTAATATTCCGCATGTCAGCAACGCCTCTCGAATGTTACGCAGAAAACCATTACTCTTGTGAAATTTGCCCTTTCCTCCCGCTCAACCTTTGCCTCGCATACCCATGTATGGGGCCTGTCTCGTACATCAGATTCGCTCCATCGAATCAGCTGTTCCAGTGAATAGTAATTTTAGGTCAAAAGATCTGCGACATTCATGGGCATCTCGTCGATTTGAGTCGAGTAGTACACTATATCCGTTAGTGGATGTCTTCAAGCAACTATAGAACCAGACTTACACTCAATATCTCGCAGAATTCTGACATCCTCGCTAGTCACGAAATTGATGGCAACACCCTTGCGTCCAAATCTTCCACTTCGGCCGATTCTGTGGATGTAGTTCTCACGATTGCTAGGCAAGTCGTAGTTAATGACCAATGAAACCTGCTGAACATCGATACCACGTGCCCAGACATCGGTAGAGATCAGAACTCTCGAGTTGCCCTGACGGAAATCTTGCATGATGCTGTCTCTCTCCTTCTGTGGCATCTCTCCGTGCATCGAGGAAACAGTGAAGTTAGCCTCACGCATCTTATCGGTCAACCAATCAACCTTTCTCCGAGTGTTACAGAAGATAACAGCCTGGGTAATTGTAAGAGTGTCGTAAAGATCGCAGAGCGTATCGAACTTCCAATCCTCTTTCTCCACAGCAATAAAGTACTGCTTGAGACCCTCCAATGTCAACTCATCACGCTTCACCAGAATGCGAACAGGATCAGTCATAAACTTGGTCGTCATGTCGAGAACATCGTATGGGAGAGTAGCGGAGACGACAACGACTTGGGTGGCCGGAGGGAGGTAGCGGTAGACATCGTAGATCTGCTCTCTGAAGCCGCGGTTCAAAAGCTCATCGGCCTCGTCAAGTACTAGCATCTTGATATGGCGGGTTCGCAGGTTTCGCCGACGAATCATATCTGCTACTCGTCCTGGGGTTCCAGAAACGATGTGCTGTCCGTAGTCGAGCTTGCGAATGTCTTCTCCGACATTGGTTCCTCCTATACAGGCGTGGCACTGCACATTCATGTAGTCTCCCAACGCCATCACAACCGACTGAATTTGCGTCGCAAGTTCACGAGTTGGAGAGAGCACAAGAGCTTGCGTCTCTCGAACAGCCGTATCGATGACCTGGAGCATACTGATGGAGAAGGTGGCAGTTTTACCAGTACCGGATTGCGCCTGAGCGATTGTGTCGCGACCCTTGCAGATTTGTACGATCGCACGAGATTGAACGGCCGAAGGAGATTCGTATCCGTATGCGTAGATACCTCGTAGGAGATTTTCCTTGAGGTGCACTGTACCAATTAGCAAAAGGCCGAGGAAAATGTCTGGATCTCTTACTGTCTGTGAAGGTTGGCGCGACACTCACGTCCGCAGACGTGGTGAACTCCATGCGCTCATCCGCCTTCCTATCGATGCCTTCTGCCATGATTGCGTTTGATTCGGGTCTTGTTTCAAGGTAAGTGAGGTGGTGATGGTCTCGGTATATTTCTGGGGCTACCAAAGTTCATATACATGTTTAACTCTCGCCGACGAGGCTCTATTCATTAGCGCTGTTTTGGCGACAAGCGCGATCTGATTGGCTGGCGCAAAACTTTTGCCGTGCCTTGCCTGCGCAGACGGGGAGAGGACTATCAACATCAACAGCCTCATATGCTAAGACCAGCTTTCAATACCTGCCGCCCGTTCAAAACAATTGACACTCACCTCCCGAATCTTCTCCACAGGTAGCCACCGATATACAGTATGATTCTGGAGGAGCAGAGATTCCTCCATGAGGATCTCGAGAGACTCGAGCAGGGCATAAGTGATCGTGTTGCGGAGGAGCCGCGACTGGTAAGGATTCCCCCTCAAGGGTCCGAGGAAGTAGAATGCTAACTAACTATTCCAGGTACGTGAACGATTAAATCGAGACCATCAGATTGCAGGTTTCCTTGATCGAATTCAAGATCAATCGAAACGGTTACTTGAGATCTACAAGGATGCAGAGGGTGTGCGCACAAAAGAGATCCAATCGATATCTACAGAAGAACCGTTAGAAGAATTCTACAAGCAACTGACCGAGATCAAGTCATTTCACCAGCGTTACCCGAACGAGCCGGTTGAGAATCTAGAGAGGGCGTACAAGAGGAAAGCTACTGGAGATGGAGAAACCCCAACCTATGAAATCGACAACCTATTTACTGGAGAAGAAGCCTTCGGCAGATACCTGGATCTTACTACCATCCACGAGATGTATCTCAACCTCCCTAATATCAAGCGACTCACATACTTGCAATATCTCGAGGCGTTCGATACCTTCACACCCCCATCATGTTCGGTGAAGCGTCCAGACAAGATGACCGATCAATATTTCAATTATGTTGGAGAGCTAGCAAGCTATCTTGAAGGCTTTCTGCGACGAACACGGCCCTTGGAGAATTTGCAGAGTCTCTTCACGAGCTTTGATGAGGATTTCGAGAAGGCATGGAACGAGGATGAAATCCCGGCCTGGAAGCCAGAGCCAATAGGACCAGTCAACGGGACAAATGGCGATACTTTATACTGTGCAGATTGCGAAAAGGACTTCAAAAACGATAATGTGTACAAGGCTCACCTGACGGGAAAGAAGCATATTCGTGCAGCTGAGGCGAGAGCAGCACGACAAGCTGAGTCAGGAGGCAACGGGGAGGTCGAGGCTGGCAAGCGAGGCACAAGCACGTTGCGGCTGAAAGAGAGGGCAATTGCTGAGCGAGAATATCGAGTTAAGCGTTTGGCCGCAGCAATGTCAGGAGAGAGGAGCGATACCCGTGTCAATGTTGAGCGGAAGCAAGGCATGACTGAAAGAGAACGACAGATGGAATTGGATGCTCTGTTCGCTGAGACGTCTATGGCGCCTCAAGGGGGTGATTCTGATAGCGAATCTGACAGCGACGAGAAGGTTTACAATCCGCTGAAGCTACCGTTGGCCTGGGACGGGAAGCCAATTCCTTTCTGGCTATACAAGCTGCACGGTCTTGGAGTGGAGTTCAAATGCGAGATTTGCGGAAATTACGTCTACATGGGTCGAAGAGCGTTCGATAAGCATTTCAACGAAACTCGGCATATTTACGGACTGAAGTGCTTGGGAATCACCAATACCACGCTGTTCAGAGAAATTACCGACATTGCGGATGCTGTCAAACTATGGGATAAGATTCAAAGAGACAAGAACAAGGGCAAGAAGGATGAGGGTAGCGTGGTTCAGATGGAGGATGCTGAGGGAAACGTCATGCCCGAAAAGGTCTACCTCGATCTGCAGAAGCAAGGCTTGCTATAGAAGGAATACCCGGGGAAGTCAAGGGGAAAATGTACAAGTATGTATTCACTAGGCACTTACTTGTGCGCACCATACCAAGCTGATGAGAATTCCCCAACTGAACTATGCGTAAGTGAAATGACCTTGGTGCGCTCTAGCCGAGCTAGCGGTACAACGAACTACGCGATACTTTCTTAGGAGTAAGTAGCGGACAACTTATTCTCCTTCTTTCTGTGACAGCCGTATGAGTACTCACTTGATCAAGATCCATCATACTAAGTTAGCTGAAAGCTTAGCCTCTCCTCGAATAATGGTACGAGACAAGCTTGTGAATAGTTCTTAGCACACAAAATCATGGACTGACGGTCGAGATAGTAGGTTTCTTTGCGCACTTTAAATTTTTAGCTTGAGTATTCATGCACTTTTAAATTCTGTCAATTTTGGATTCTTATTTCACTTTTGAAAACTCTTGTACAGCAGATTCGCACAACACACCACCGATCAATTCCACCCAATCCAAGCAACATGAAGCTCGCAGCTTTCACCGCGGCTGCCATTTTGGCATTCTCGTAAGTCTCTTTCTTATATGACAGCCACACCATACTATGCCCATCCTCAGCAAATCTCCCCGTCAAAGCTGCAGAGAGGAGATTAATCTTCCTAGCATGAAGCATTTCAAACTTCACACGCAGCTTGCTAATCATACCCATACAGTGTCATCGCTTTTCCCATAAAGCAACCTATTACTAACGAAGACGTGTCTACGGGCAAAACCCTTAGCTACAAGTACAAATGGGTTGCCACGAAGACAATCGTTGATAAGCCTGGACCTACTGGTGTGAAGTCAGCTTTCGGAAAAGGGCCGGTCATCGAAAAGGGTTACAAGAGTTTCAACATAACCACGACAATTAATCGGAGGCCTACTGGTGTGAGGCCAGCTTTCGAAAAAAGGCCGGTCATCGTAAAGGGCTTCAAAAGTCTCAACACAACCACGACAATCAATCGGAGGCCTAGACCCAATGCCTCTAGGTTGACTCTCAGAAAAAAGCCAGTCAGCGTTAAGGCAATTCCGACGACCCAGGACCTTGCTGAAGATGTTCATAAAGGTCAGGGAGCTGATGAGGGCCTTGGTCCCATTCTCATGGCCGTCTCCTCCAATGGTCTCATAACTCCTGCTTCTAACCTCGTACCATCTCCATTGACGGGAGGTGTTTTGGAGGATCCTTCCCTCAAATGGGAGAAGGATACCGGGCCCCTCGAGTCCCGAGCTACAATGTGGAACCCGCCAGAGATCAATAACTACCATGAAGGTGTTAAGATCGATCTCAAGATCAGCATTTTCGAATTGAAGGACAAGCTTGATTACCTCAACAAGGGGGGATTTCTGACTGTCGATCAAGCTAAACAAGAAATAGACGCTTTAGCAAATGTCGTCTCGAAGCGAACTCAGCTCAACTTCATCAAGAATACCTCCAAGTTCGACGAGATGCTCGCCGCCCTTCGGGAGCACATCTTCACTGAGATCGGCAATCGCCAAAATTTTGCAGGCGACCATGCATCCTTGACTGAGGCCCAACAAGCCGAGCATGACATCCTGTTCGCAAATCTGCACGCTCACTACATCATCGAGGGTCTTCAGGAGAAACTGATCCGTCTCGCTAAAATTCGCAAGCTCGACAAGAGACTCGGTAACATGAACATCATGCAGGCTCGCCACACGATTCAGAACACTCCGAGTCTTTCTAAGGACGATTTGAACTTCTATGAGGCTCATCTCAAGCGTGTTGAGAAGGCCATGCAAGCCATGACGAAGAAGGGGCTTGTCGAGCTCCCTGCTACAGGTCAGTAGACTCAGTCCTTACATCTACAGCTTCTACAAAAACTCAATTTTAGAGTCCGCGCATCTACATTACATGCATATAGATAGATCTTGATTACTAATACGCCATTCAGCCGTCTCGTTGGTTCCAAAGCTTGAAAGCCCAATGAAGTCCGACTTCACTCTCCCGGGAGAAGACGACCTATCGGTCGAACCTGCTATCACGCCTTCCGTCGAACCCAATGCTGAGCCTTCTGTCGAGCCTTCTGTCGAGCCTTCTGTCCAAGAACTTGCGTCCGCGAACCAGGATCTTCAAAATGGCATTTCAACGATCCAGGGTCGCTCTCATCCTCTCGCTATGCCACCACCTTTCGCAGATTACACCCTAGATACAGATCAATTGAGTGCTGTCGATATCCAAAAGCGGGATGCCGATGTTGCAGACAAGTCCTCCAACTTCGTCAACAACATTGTCACTGATAGTGCACCTCTCAATGTTCCTGACGATTCTTACTGGATTGACTATGGTGCTTCGGAATGTTTGAACATCCTTTACGATGAGGATCTTGATCTGGAGAAGCTGAAAAGGTTCGAGGCCTGCGAGGAGAAATACGAGCCTGCGATTGAGGCTACTGAGAACGCCGAGGAGAGATCGGTCCAGGCGAGAAATATCGTTAAGCATTTCTATGAGATGGAAACGGACAAGGCTGAGTGGGGAAGAGGTGTCATTAATTAAAATCGTTGAATATCGTCCAGCTCGGCATTGATTCGTAGTCAAGTCATGTACTACATGAAAATTAGGCGTTTCTTTCCTTCGGGTGTTATCTTTTTAAGAGAGGTAAGGAGTCAGGTCGGGTATAACATCAAAGTGGTAATTTTGCTGGCGCTAATGTATTGATATTTCAATTATACTTAACTTCTCCTATCTACTGAACATGTCACCAGTTCTTCAATCCCTTCGGGTTGACTTTATTCTTCATCGGGCGAGCGAGACCTTAATTGGGTTGAAGGTAGAGGCGTACCTCACAAGTTATAAGTGACGACTCAATGTCAAAGTCGCGACAGTCTATATGGACATCGCCTGAAGACAAACTTCAAGCTCATATAGAAGACTGATGACTTAACCATTGGGCCACAGACAAGGTTCCCAAGTCACTCAGCCGGAGGTGAATATGTGTCGCCTCACACTGCTTTCCTCATATTCCGAATCCACTGATTATAGCACAGAATCTTAGTAACAGCGAGATAGTCAAGAATTGATGTGATTTCATCTCTCAATTGGATCAAGGATGGTGTATTCTTAGTATTGCTATCCAAAATCTATGCTTCTAGTCCATTAATATCTCAACGCAATATCTCGTTGCAGCGCAAAATGAACATCATATCCATCACATCCACCCGCACCGTGTTCCCTCAATCTATCCTTATGTAAAATCATCGCAGTCGTAAATTGTAGTAAATCGTAAATAATCGTATTTCAAAAATCTCAGCGCAACATCCCATATATCGTATTGTATCGTATCCAATCCATCGCTCAAAATCAAGCGCACAAAATGATCGCAAAAATTCCAACGTAGAGAACTTCAAGTTCTCCGTCGATACTCAAACACTGGGACCAGTATCCGCAATACTCTCCATCTCACAATCGACTTTTGACTGATCTTCTTCAGCCTTTACATTGGCTTTCGCGGCCTCGATGCGATTCTCCTCCTCGCAGATAGCACAACCACAACCGTTGTCGAACCACTTTCCAAGCCAGGCTCGCTTGCCATCGCGGCCACCTCCAATCTCGGTATCTCCGTCGCCTCTGGGATTCCCAACGTATGAGATCTTGAGCTCTTCGCCCTTCTTGATATCTCGTGCTGCTTTGCACCAGACTGCACTACATCC
Organism: Neospermospora avenae; assembly: GCA_014282315.1. Classification (NCBI taxonomy): domain Eukaryota; kingdom Fungi; phylum Ascomycota; class Leotiomycetes; order Helotiales; family Ploettnerulaceae; genus Neospermospora; species Neospermospora avenae. The sequence goes on along the minus strand of JACBAH010007752.1, from coordinate 55,575 downwards.
CGGCTGTAAATAGCCACCCTCTATACTCTCTAACCAGTCGATACCAGCATCGCCACTGGGACAAGCTCCGTGCCATGAGATGTTGGGCTCGCAGGAATGATTGAAGAAGAGGTAATTTGGGTTGATGTTCACCAAGCTCACATCTCTGCCTGCAAGATTCGTAGTGGCCATATTCGCATTATTCTCGATTCTCCAGAAGATGGTCTGGATGACCTCAGGACTCCAGTGATTGTCGGTGTATATGCTCACGTCGAGTTGAAGAAGAATTTGTGTCGGGGCAACAACGTTGGTGAAGTACAGCCATGAATGGGAGACGTCAAATTGCCCTGGAATCTTGTCTTTTGGTGGGTAGTTTGCGGACATGCGAGCCAGGAGAGGATGCTGCAGCGGATGAATTCTGGTCTTGGACTTACGGATGTCGGCAAGAACGACTGCCACGACCCGGAGAAAGTTGACACACTTCCAATGCCCGCCAGCGTCGGTGGTCTTCCCCTTTCTGATCTTTTGGTACAGCCAATTGAAGTTCTTACCGCATAGTTCCTTGTGGTAGCCTTCTGATGCAATCTTGTAGCATTCGAGGGAGCAGAAAGCGAGCTCTTTGCAGCATGAAGGAAAGACAATCTTATCTGGGCGCATGTAGGGCGGCATCAAGCAACCTTGACAAGCGTCGCAGTGCTCAAGTTTGTTGGATGGTATATCCGAAACACCAGCCACTGTTCTGTCAACCATTACAATCTCCCCTTCCTCAATATTCCGTGTGGCAAAAATCCCAAGAGGTCCAACATCTTCACCTTCTTTGGCAGTTTTTGGAATTGCATTGCCGAAAACCACAGTTTTGACCTCACAGCTGCTGCCTTCGAAGCCTTTCTTTGCCTCTCTCAAGGTAGCTGGAGTCCGATTGTAGAGACTCTGTTCCATCCAAGGATATTTTTTCTGGTAAATCTTGCCCATACGGGTGGCTTCGATAAGATCCTCTTTCTTCATCTCCTTCTCGAGTTCTTTGTATCCTCTGCTTCGGTCCAGAAAGCCAGCCTTGAGTTCTGCCTGCAGTTCCTTGAGCTCCATGTCCCCCGGGTATTGCTTGAGAGCGGTCTTTGCGAGGACAAGACCTTCCCAATTCGCCGCGGTGCCAAGTAGACCTGAAAGTAGGATCTGGTAAGCTTGGATATGAAGTGTGCGTAGGTCCTCTTCCATGTAGAGTGGACCGAAGCCTCTGTACTTGTTCAGTATGAGACTTTTTGCAAGCTTATCAAGCTGAGGACAGTCTGAAATTGTCGCAGTGGCGTTGCGATGGTGTGTCGTAAGAGCTGATCTTGTCGCGTGCTGAAGAGCTGCTTCAATAAGGAGGAATGCACGATGGGCATTGGCGACAGAGATGTCGGAGAATCCAAGTTGGCCATGTGTGCTGCTCAGAGTGAGCAATGGTACAGGATCGTAAGAAAATGTAGCAACGTCGTGAGCAACAGCTTCGCGGTATACGATGACGCCAGGAAGTCCACCCTATGTCAGAAGTCAATATCAATAGATAGGAAGAGGAAAATGCAACTCACACTTATCTGCAACTCAAGCAGAGGCTGCAAGTAAAATTGGCTGGTTCCAAGCCATTCCGTACGAATGACAGGGCCCTTTTCAGAGTTCTCTTCGCTGTCACCAGAAGTATGCAGGACATTTCTACTGACCGTTTCCATACCAGCAGGATTTTTCATGCTATGTGCCTCCGAAGCAATCAATTTGTCAGCATCCTCCATTGTCACACCAGTGACAGGATATTGCCGGATCTGTCCAGGGTTCCAAGTTGGAGACTCAGCATCTTCTTTCTCATCGTATAGGCCTGCAAAAGCACGTTGTAGCTTCTGCTTGGCGGACAAAGGCTTTGCTTTCGAAGGCTTAGTTGTTAGGCGGACACTCATTGCGAATGAACGGGTCGGAGTGTCGTTTGAAAAGCCGCCAGTGAGGTTAAGTTGGACAAGAGTTTCTGGTATTTGAGTCATGGCGATGGTTGTGAGGAAGATGTGAGCAGTCGATTGTGATGATCAAACTGGTGATGGTGGTGGGTTGTGAGGAAAGATGGCCAGCAGTAGATGAAATGAATTGATGAAGGACGCTACAGATGTAACGACAAGGTTGTCGAGCTTGAGATTATGAGCTTGTGTACCACAAACAGCTTGATAGCTCTGCGATGCTTGACGGTGAGAGGAAGTAGTGATAGGTTTTGTTATGTTCTGCTTGTGTCTGGCTTGTTTGTGTCAGACGCTAAACATTTTGGGAGACTGTGGGTCATACTTGTATGAAGGAAACAATTACGCTGGGGGAAACACTGACCTACAAATAATCTTGTCAATCGCCGTGGTCAAGGTACCGAGGTAACAGCCTTGTGGATAAGAATATCGAAGCTTAGCCTTTCCTCAAGATTGTCTTAGTGAGCTTGAGAGGAGTGAGCAGGGCAGGGAAGATAAGTATGAGTCGATGGATAAGTATATTTGAAAATATTGAGTTGATGACAGCGTAGATGTTCGCGATATATCTGATTATGGGGGCTATTGAAGATGTGCCGGAGTTGTAGTGAGGGTGGTAGAAGTGGAGTTAGTCGTTGTTGTTGTTGAAGGAGGTAATTTTGGGGTCGGTGGAAGGACGTTGGGTTCATATAGACGATTGAGAAAACTGTCTCCGCGGGTGCGGTAGCAGTGAAGATTATCGAAGTGAATCTGCAGCGACGCAAAGGTGTGTGGCATCATTGATACAGGTTGATGTCAAAAGCTTTCTTGGTATCGCATTCACTAGACTTTTCCGAGAAAGAACTGCAGCTTGTGCTTACGCCATATTTTTGGAATATTCAGAAGCCTTGCGAGGGTCACGAATGGTGAGCTCCAATACAATATTGTGTACAGAATTGCTTTGATGACTACATCAGCACGAAGAGGCTCAGAAGCAACACATCGAGCGTTATAACCAGGTGTTTTGAACAAACACATCGCCACCTATAGGTCTGTAATTCAAGCTCATATTTCAGCGTCTCTTTGAAAGTTGGAGAGCGATTTGACTTTCAAAGGTTGTGGACTGTAGATACAACAGTCAGACTTTCATCGATCATAGTTTGAAATCTTTCGAACCTATGACGTTTACGGATTCGCCCCTCCATCGACCTGCTTTCCAAGACTACATTCGATGAAGCGTATCCCGTTGCCGTCACTACCGCTTCTGAACTGTCATATTCTCTGGATCTAGTGGTGGTTTCTGCCGAACACACAAGCCCTTCGAGAGTAATACCATCGTCTCATATAGTGGTGACCGTCTCATATAGTGGTGACCAGGTTCAGGAGCATTTATTCGTCGCAGATATGCTGGACGATGATCTGGTGTGTGTAAACATCAGAATTTGTTGCAGGAGTGTTCGTAGATGTACTGATAGTACCGAAGGAGATCGATAATGCTCAAAGTTTTCGAGGTGTGGAAAATTGATGGTTATTCAGAACGCTTCAACGTGGAAGCCCTACTCAATTCAAATGACAACAGAGTAACGAGCTTGATGTTAAGCACAGATATCAACACTCCGAACTAGTCATAATTTTTGACCACGAACTTCCTCATCTCTAGTGGCAGAGAGTCAGTCTACCTTTCCCAGGTATAAAGAAGTGGTATTCACTAGTATCCTGAACTCTTGTAGCAGGGAATGGCCTTGCAAACATTGATTGCCACCTATTCGCCATTCGCAATCGTGTTCCTTCGCGTGACATCTGACAGCGCGATGTCTTCACTCGATTCGATCCTCCTTGCAAAACCAAAACACATATGTCGAGAAAACCAAGATTGCCAGCTATGTGGAATAACTCGCTGCCCCTCCCCACGCCCTAATCGGGCTTTTCGTGTTTGAATCTGCTGTCCAGACAGGAATGAGAATCGTAATCCATTGTCCATCTCGTCACTAAATTAATCGATAGGTCATTTGGTGAGAGCGACGTGCGATCTTCTGGAGCTTGCGGATTCGAATATTTTCAGGGAAATCATGCATTCCTTGGGTGTCCAATATTTCTGCCCTCAAAATGCGGTCGTCAAATAAACAAAGGAAGCGAGATTAGCCGAGCCCGGAATTGAAGCTCAATAGCCGGTCGATCAATTCCCCGCGAAACGCCGGGTTCAGCATCATCGAAGCAGCTATTGTCGAGGTTATGTGGTAAATGGAAGGAACTGTCAACTTATTTCTGTCGGGAACTGGAATCCCAAACTTGTAAAGAAGGATGAGTGAGCCCGGCAGACATTAAAATATCAAAGTTGTCTTGATTCCATCCCACTTCCAGAGTAAACCCCTGTCCCAATCGGCAATTGATTTTGCACCGATTTTTACCGGGTATCTTGATGAGGAGCCAGCTCCCAGCACAGATTCCTGAACTGAATCGTAACAATCGTACGTTTCATCAGAGACCATCCAATCAAAAGATACCTCCAGGGTGAAGAGCTGCCCGAATATGGAAATCTTACCCCACCTTCCGAGACCGCACGGCTTATCCGAAAACCCCTCGTTTAGCCCGACAACAACCCGGCCGAGAAACTACAGAACATAAGAGAGGATAACCTGCACAATTGTACTTCATGTTTGGAAAAGAATTGAACACATACGTAACCCATCACATTAAATTGAATCAGATCAACGTAGCAAAAACAACTACCGACTCCCAAAAATGGCACCCGTAACCCTCCCTGAACCATTCGCCAGCATTCCCAAATCGGACTTCCTCTTCGGTCCCTCGCCTGTGCATCATCTACCCAGAATCTCCGAAGCTCTGGGAGGGAAAGTAGCTATCTGGGCCAAGAGAGAAGACTGTAACTCCGGCATCGCATTTGGTGGAAACAAAACGAGGAAATTAGAGTAAGGAACCCCCCCATTTTTGATTGACTCAATGACGATGTGAGCAAAAGACTGATGGGCGAGGTGAATAGATATCTGGTTCCAGAAGCGCTAGAGCAAGGATGTGACACGTTGATCAGTATTGGTGGGGTGCAGAGTAATCACACGAGACAAGTTGCCGGTGTGGCTGCGAAGTTGGGACTGAAGGTACGTATCATAAAGTACTTTCCAAACTTTCATGTGATGAAGTACACCCTACCACATGGGACAAAATAATGTGTTTATGCGTGTGTGTACAGGCGAAATTGGTGCAAGAACACTGGGTCGATTGGACCGACCCCGGCTACTCCAAAGTCGGCAACATCCAGCTCTCCCGTCTCATGGGCGCGGCTCCCCGCTTAGACCCCTCAAGCTTCGGCATAGGCCATAAACAAACTCTGGCAAACCTCACGCAAGAGGTTATCGCCTCGGGCGGAAAGCCATATTATATCCCAGCAGGTGCGTCTGATCACCCATTAGGCGGACTCGGCTTCGCGCGCTGGGCGTTTGAGGTCGCGGAGCAGGAGAAAGAATTGGGTGTTTTCTTCGACACGGTGATCGTGTGTGCTGTCACGGGCAGTACGTTCGCGGGTATGATCGCCGGGTTCAAACTCCTTGAGAAGAACGGAGGGAGGAAGAGGAGGGTTATTGGCATTGATGCTTCTGCCAAGCCGCAAGAGACCAGGGACCAGGTGTTGAGAATCGCGAAGTTCACGGCGGTGAAGATCGGGATGCAGGAGGCGGATGTGACGGAGGCCGATGTGGAGCTGGATGAGAGGTATCATGACGGCTGTTATGGTATTCCGGGGGAGAGGACGAAGAATGCTATGAGGTTTGGTGCGGAGACTGAGGGCTTCATTACGGATCCTGTTTATGAGGGGAAGAGTCTCGCGGGGATGATGGATCTGGTTAAGAAGGGGGAGATTAAAGAGGGGGGTACGGTCTTGTATGCGCATCTTGGTGGGCAGTTGGCGCTGAATGCTTATTCTGAGTTATTTGAGTAGATGTCTATGAGGCTGTTAGATCGGCGGCTGGTTCATCTTTAATGAGAACGAGGGAATCTTTGCTTTAGTAAAAATGGATATTAGTCTCGGGATAGATGAATTCTATCGCCGTTTCAGCAGCTCGTCAACTTGTCGGCCCGAAATCTCAGCGTTTGCGATGTACAACATGTGAAATGAGAAATGATTAGAGCCTATGAGATGGGTGTCATATATGAAAGGGTTCATCATCGCTAATTGAGAGCATATTAGGTAAGTTCTTTATTTGTGTAGGCATACCGTCGGCACATCCTCGTCTAGTTGGCTCGCTACCTTGCGTCAGTCAATAAAACCAAGCCATTGACAGCCTATTGCACATTCACTTCAACGGAGCCGACGGGATAGAACGGTTAATACACATCGTAGATGCGAGTGGACCGTGGCAGCCCATCAATCCACCAGAAATTGCTTCTGTGACGTGCAACGAAACCCTCCACCCAGGTGCGATCCCGATCTACACCTCATGGCAGATCGGGCAGATCGGGCGAGAAGGAGATAAGCGATCGGTCTTCGTGCTAAGATCCTTCTACGAATACCTACGATGTGCAACAAACCTTTTATGCGATTGAAAGTTGCAGGTGGAGCCGATGAAGTCGAAAGGTGAGCTTGAGATCGTGATGTGGTTTTGTTTACGTTCACCTACGACGTGCAACAAAAGATATGGCAAGCCAGGAAAAGACAATTTTGGGGACTTGAATGGTGGATATCCAGTCCCGGTGGGGGATTCTATGGGACAGAGATATTTGACGATGAGAGGAACCTCGCTGGCGATTTGTGGTGGTGGTGAGGAAGGATACTGGAGATGTATTGATAGATCATGAGGCATCTGAATGCAAGAAGTTTATCTATTTATGGACGTATCTCTTGTTGTGTAGAGCTGATTTGAAGAGACTATATGCATCATGTTCACGATGATTATCACGCCTCTTTGTTGTTCAACAGTCTCGTTGATTGTTTGCCAGAGAAGGATTCTAAGATTTGCGATGGCGTTCCCGGCTGTCCTAATCAGACATCCCTTGTACTGGAAGTATATCAATTATACCACAGTATAGATCGTTATCTCGTGAATTGGTCGAGGTTGAGCTGAGAAATATCACCGTAAGAACCCAGATCTAGGTATAGTAAAGATCGTAAGCAAACGAGACTACTGTACCTGTAGGGAAGTTTCTCCCCGGCGAAGCGGATTACGAGTTATACTATCCCGCGTTAAAAGTCATCAAGTAATGATAAAACTTTTCCTTTATAACTTTACTCTAAACAATGTCCTATAATATTACCCCGTCTTTCACACAGAGTCTTCAATTTGAAAGTACACCTGGCTAGCTAAAGAGCTTAGTTGAGGTTTGGCTTTGCTGGTGAATAATTGCATTGACCTTGGATTGATCTCGGCGTTTTGTTCTACCAACCCTCCTGGAAGACTGGAACCAGGACTTCTCTTTCGTTCCCTGTCTACTACCAGATCGTTATATTGATATTAGCAAAGCTATCTTTTTTTGACAAGAAGTTCTGCATGTTGGCGTCAGCTTGGAATTTTTTGGGAGAGAACCGAGGTTGGCTGTGCACCTCAGTTGGGAGTAAATGGTGGGCTTGGTGGGGCACATGTCAGAACTGCAGGTACCCGGTAAGCAGCGGATCTTTGAGACAAGTCACTTTGAGGCTGCTCGCGTGCATCTGTTTTCCTTTCATGTTAATTCAAGTCTTTTCAGCATGAGGATCTGTGTAAAGCGTGGTATCAGGTATTTTTCACAAGACTGCATAGTTGCGGCAATACAATTGCTGGACTGATCATAGGGCTCTCCTTCTCTTCTTCTTTTGCTTGGCTACCTGCAAGAGGAGTTGATCTCAGTCGATTATATCCGCATCATCCCAGTCGCTATCCTCAATCACCGTCTTGAGTTTCTTGCCTTGGCTCGCTTGATACGATGTCGCTTTCTGGCTCTGCGAAATAGTGCTCGTGACAGATCCAGCATCTGAATCTTCAGAATCGGACAGCGCGTTCCATGTATCGCCCAATGCGAGATCAGCTCTTCCATCGCTTACTCCCTTCTCGACCTCGCCTAATTCAACATCATCCTGTTCTTCCCCAATCTCGCCATTGTCCTCTTCCTCGTCCTCTGCGTCCTCTGCGTCCTCGGAATCCTCAGCAATCGCCTGCGACGCCGTAACTTTCTCTTTGCCCTTCTTCGTCCTCTTAACCTTCAACAGCTTCTCCACCACCTTCTGCCCTCTCATCCTGAGACTCAATTCCTTCACCACGTCCACCCACCTCAACTCTTCTTTACAGCTCGGGCACGTCCCTTTTACCGGCAGTATGATGTCCTCACCCACATCTGAATCTTTCAAAAAGTGTTTACTCAAACATGTGATATGCGTCACGGCTGTACAGCTAGGTTTAGGACAGATAGTGTAGATCCCTGCATCATGTTCGAGGGTGTCGTGACAGATGGCGCACAATCCTTCGAGTTCGAAATCGAGTATACTTTTCGCCTTCTCGAGATGGGGCTTTGTGGTCTCGTAGGCAATAGGTAGGGCATCTATACCATGATCTAATTTCTGTTTCTTCGATGGCGGGCTTCCTTCCAAGTCGGAAGAAACCGAGGATTCTGGCTGTGCGCTTGATTTTGACTTTACCTTCGATTGTGATTTCGTGGGCGACATTGGGTCTTCTTCTAGGTTAGGGGGCGGAAAGTCTAGTGTGATTGTCAATGTTTCTGGGAAAGGCTCGGAGGTCGTCTTGCACCATTTCAGCCATGCTTTGTGGACTTCTGGTGAGAAGAAGTGTAGTGAGAGTGGCCAGCGTGCAAAAGAGGGTACGCGCAGCAGCAGATGTAGATTTGAGAGGAGCGAGGTGACGCTATGGCGAGGTCGTTTGGGTTGTCCGGATTTCTTCTTGCCGGCGGAGAATTGGATGCGTGAGTCGGTGGGGATGTGAGTTGTTACATGAGGGTTTTGCCATGCCCATCTGGATGCGTTAGAACTTGGTCTGAATGATCGCCACCACAAGAGAGTCTAGACAGGTTGATTTGGAGAAGCCTAATTCTGCGATATTTGATGTACGAAGTGTGAAGACAAGTAGATTTGTAGCCTGGAGACACACGTCACATGATATCCGACGACCGAAGTGGACTTACTCAAATTGCAACGCCGCGATATGGCTCGGGAAGCCTGTCACAATACAAGTCATCTCCCAAGGCCGCATACTCGGACGACTAGTCCGGACAGCTCCTCCTTTCGCAAGTCCATTATGTTGGCGAAGTCGCCTCACTGATGGGCGAGTTAGTGATGCATCCAGCTCCTGTGGAAGTGCGAGGCAATGAACCTACCTGGATTCGGAGTCGAGCCAACATATACATTTGTCCCACGTACAGTTGATCGCAGGAGATAGCAACAATAAAAGGCAGGTATAGGCCGGTCAATGGCCATTTGGAATGCTGTACCGTACCTTACGTTGGTTGGGCTTTGTGTCGTTGATTTTTGTCACGTTGGACGGAAGAAGTGCCCTGGGCCTGGGACAAAGCCGGCCTTAGCGGGACAGGCACATGAAGTACCAGACGAAGCCGAGAAAAGTCGAGATGGACCATTATCAAATCATCTCAGATTTCAGCTCGCATCCTTCAAAGTTGATGAATTGATCAGCGAGACATCGTCAAAAGCAACTGTTACTTGATGAAAGAAGTCAATACACAGGTACAGGTACCAGATGCTGTCGTCTGTGTTGGATTGGCTGACTCGGATGTGCCGTGTCCCGATTAAGATGTCATGAAAGAAGCAAAATCCCGGTCTAGAGCGGCTTGGGGTGGGGTCTTTCCAACGACAAATCTCGCTGATTGGTCTAAAACGACCAAGATAGCGTTGAAATCCTGAGGCTGCAATATCAGACCCCTGCTACATCAAAACTCAAAAGCCAGCCAGCCAGCCAGGCCAACTCAAAACGTCCAAAGTGAGCTGAGCCGAGTTGAGTTGATGGGGCGTGTCGACCAACTGCGTGGGACACACCCATCACCCGGGAATATGAAATATAGTCGTGTGCACTTTCATTCTTATCAGGGATAGCAAACACGAAGACTACTACTGTACTGTACATCGACATAGGTATTCACGAGTCATGAAAACGGTCCGCCACAACATCTGATAGATAGATAGGTAGGTAGGTAGGCACTTCGTTACCTAAGGTAGGTAAGGTACTTTCGTACCTAGGTAGGTAGCTCAAAGTGACCCGGGTATGGTTCGGGTGCCTGCAGGGATGGAATGCTTGGCGGAGGGAGAAGCACTGTTTCTATGCCTCTCTTCCAATTCAGTTCAATTCTTCGCTTCGCTTCGTTTCTGGTGGCCAGTCCAGTATTAATTACTGTTCGGACAACACTAGTGCGCATATGTCTCCTTTCGTGCCGGCCGAACAGACAATCAACGATACCACCACAAGGCCACCACACCACACACACCACACCACACACCACAGCAGGAGCATCCCGGCATCCCAGCATCCATCCCAGCACAGCGTGGCCTGAACCTGAGTAAGGCGAGGTAGTGACTTCAGACCGAGCTGCACTGCATTCGAACTGCCCACACCACGTCCATGGACGGGCCAGCCGTGGTAATTCTCCCTCTCCTCCACATCCAAAGCACGCACTTCAACAATACACACTCCTTCCTTGGCCCCTCGATACAGCTTCCGATAGAGCAAAGGAATACCTCGAGAACCCTTCCTCGATCGATATCTCGGCACTCATTACACCCGCGAGCATCCTATATAATGCACTAAGTGGTCCGGATATCGCGCATCTAGTCGTCGTTGTGAGCAGAGGCAGGCCGGCATCATTACGAGGGGGCCGACAGCACCATACACCAGCATATCTGTCTAGGTCGACACCACCTTCGCATCAGACAGGCTCCTTCGATGTCTATACCATAGACCATTCATTCCATCTGCGAACAATTTTTTGCGAATACCCAGCACCAAATATATCCCGCAACCATGGTGCAGGTACCGACAGCCACGACGGCTGCCAGCTCGACCATGCGAGCCTCGCCCGCAAGTGGAACGAATGGCGGCAGCGGTACACCCTCTGGTCGAAGCAAACCAGTACCAAATGGAAATGCGATCAATCCTGCTGCAGCTCCGCTACCGCTCAGTGCCATGAAGAGTCCACCTCTGGACCTGTCCAGCGTCGAGAGGAGGGGGCAGCCAACGGCTAGCCGAGAGGCCACCAAGAAGATACGTCCGCATCAATTGCAGGAAGCTCCTACCTACAGACCGACGGAGGAAGAATTTCGGGATCCTTTCGTGTACATGAAGAAGATAGCACCGGAGGCCAGTCAGTATGGTATCTGCAAAATCATCCCACCTGATTCGTGGAAGCCAGACTTTGCGATCGACACCGAGGTACGGACACAACGTTTTACTCTATCTTCAACGAAGTCCTATTCAGCTATACTAGATACTATGCTGCTTACTGAACCCCCGCGATTGTGAGAAATACTAATCATTCGTAGCGCTTTCATTTCCGTACTCGGAAGCAGGAGCTAAACTCAGTAGAAGGAAGTGAGTAATTTCAGCACCACCTCATTTGCAACGACAGAACTAATAACGCGACTAGGCACTCGCGCAAATCTGACATATCTGGACCAACTCGCCAAGTTCCACAAGCAGTACGGAACGAACTTGAACAGGTTCCCAAGCGTTGATAAACGCCCTCTCGACTTGTACAAACTCAAGAAAGCCGTCGAGTCTAGAGGCGGATTTGAGAAGGTCTGCAAGCTGAAGAAATGGGCCGAGATTGGAAGAGATTTGGGCTACAGCGGCAAGATCATGTCATCCTTATCGACATCACTGAAGAATTCATACCAGAGATGGCTCTTCCCATATGAGGAGTATTTACGGCTGGCCAAACCTGGTGTTCACCAACAATTAGAATTTGAATATGGAGGACCTCTCACTCCTTCTCCAGCAAACTCTCCTATGAAGAAGTCACATCAACATACGCCTTCAAGCCTACGAGCGGGGTCCCCAGCCATTCGCGCCTCGGATGCCCTAAACGCGTCGATGAAAGATGCGTCGATGAAGGACGAATTTGAGAAAGGTCTGAAGAACATTCCAAGGCTCGATTCCCCAGCGCCTGCATCTTCACCGCAACCCATGGCCTCCGGCTTTACTCCAGTAAATGCTGGTGGTTTTACACCTGTCAATGCTGCCCCTGCAACGTTCACACCTGTCAACGTGCGGAGAGATCGTGAAGAAGGCAGCTTCACGCCTAATAGACGGCCATTCGACAGTCCACTATCTTCAGCCAAGGGAACGCCTGAATACAGACCATCTGCTCTGAGTTCCGTACCAGTTGTAAATGGATTCACGTCTAACCCAGTCTTGAAGAGGCAAATGAGTGTGGACAGTCTAGATTCTCGTGGAAAAGACAGCAGTCAGCCTGACGATAGCGACAATGGTGGGAGACGAAGCAAGCGGCTAAAAAAAGGTGAGATCAATATCTTCTTACAGTGATTCCTATCCTACGCTTTGCCCGGAAAAGTATTTTCGTGGCGATGAAGTGTTATCAAGGTTTCATTTTGGTGCATCTTCCAACCTTCCACCCCTGGCTTCTATGGATATCACGGATCCTTGCTAAAAAGTCTATCCTGCAGATGCTGTACCAACAGTTGCTGGATCTCACATGACCTTATTTCGCCCGACCCCACCAAGAATCCCAGGTGAAAATGGTTCATATGCACCCGGGGAGGTAAGCCAATCTAAGCCTGCCATTTATATCCAAGATCTAAGCTCAGAGTCCTTGCAGAAGTGCGAACACTGTGGAAAGAACGACGATGCTGGGAGTCTGTTGATTTGCGAGTCATGTGATCATGGCTACCATATGCAGTGTCTGGACCCACCCGTCACGCATAAGCCAGATTTTGATTGGCATTGCGCCAGATGTCTCGTCGGCGATGGACAATTCGGTTTCGAAGAGGGTGGCATCTATTCACTCAAAGCATTCCAGGAGAAGGCGGCAGACTTCAAGGAGGGGTACTTCCACAGTAAGATGCCGTTCGATCCTGTTCTGAACTGCGCAAGACCAGTCACCGAGGACGATATCGAGAGAGAGTTCTGGCGTCTTGTGGCGAGTCTCGAGGAAACTGTCGAGGTAGAATACGGTGCTGACATCCATTCCACAACACACGGAAGCGGGTTTCCTACGCTTGAAAAGAATCCTCAGGATCCTTACTCCACAGACCCGTGGAATCTCAACATCCTACCCATCCATGCCGAATCGCTTTTCCGTCACATTAAGTCAGACATTTCGGGCATGACTGTACCATGGCTATATGTTGGTATGATCTTCTCTACCTTCTGCTGGCACAATGAGGATCATTATGCGTATTCGGCGAACTACCAGCATTTCGGCTCAACCAAGACTTGGTACGGAATCCCTGGCGAGGACGCTGAGAAGTTCGAACAAGCAATGCGTGATGCGGTACCAGAACTGTTCGAGACGCAACCCGATCTACTCTTCCAACTGGTTACCCTCCTCACCCCTGAGCAGCTGAACAAGGCCGGCGTTCGAGTCTACGCTCTTGATCAAAGAGCTGGCCAATTTGTCGTCACATTTCCACAGGCATACCATGCAGGTTTCAATCATGGCTTTAACTTCAACGAAGCTGTCAACTTTGCGCCTAACGACTGGGAGCCTGCTGGTGATGCAGGAATTGAGCGATTGCAACAATTCAGACGCCAGCCGTGCTTTTCGCATGATGAGCTACTGTGGACTGCTGCTGAAGGTGCTGCGACTAATGTTGTCACTATATCGACCGCAAAGTGGCTATCTCCGGCCATCGAGCGCATGCGTGAGCGCGAGACCGCTCGCAGGAAGCAACTTGTAGATAAGCACAAGGAGCATCACGAGGGTCCTTGCGTCATCACGGATGTGATTGAGGGCGCTGGTCCTCGATGTCAGATAGGTTTCACCATAGATGAGGAGGACGTTCCTGAAGAGGAGTATCAATGCGTATACTGCAAAGCCTATGCGTACTTGACGAGATTCAAGTGCAATACTACTGGCAAGGTCATGTGTGCTCTTCACGCTGGTAATTATGAATGCTGCGAGCAAAGCGAGGAGCAACGTTATGCCGGCGATAATCATACTCTTCACTACCGGCGGACTGCCGAAGCTATCGACGCCATACATCACAAGGTCGCCGACAAGGCTCAGGTTCCAGAATTGTGGGAAGCTAAAGTCGAGAAGGCTCTTGAAGAGAGTGCACAGCCATCTTTGAAAGCACTGCGCACATTGGTCAATGAGGGCGAGAAGATACCATACGAACTCGACCGACTGCCAGGCCTGAAGGCGTTTGTGGATCGCTGTAACGACTGGGTCGATGAGGCTACCAACTACATCGTCCGCAAGCAGCAGAACCGACGCAAGAACGAAAAGGCATGGCGCAAAGGCAGCAAAGCTGCTGAGATGGAAGAACGCGATCGCGAGTTCCGCAAGGTTGACAACATCATGAAGCTCCTCGACCAAGCCGAAAAGCTGGGTTTCGAATGCTCGGAGATCACACAATTGGCGGAACGCGCTGCTGCTATCAAGCAATTCCGTCAGGATGCACAGGAAGCTCTCAAGAATGTCATCCTACGTAAAACACAAGATTTTGAGGATCTCCTAGAGCTCGGCCGCTCGTTCAATGTCGATATGCCAGAAGTGGAAGAGCTTGACAAGATTGTCCAGCAGATGAAGTGGAATGATCGTGCTCGGACCAATCGTGGCGTTCCTCTCAGTCTTGACGAAGTCCAAGAGATCATTGAAGAAGGCGAGAAGCTCCAGATTCCCGAATACAACGATTACCTCAATCATTACAAGGAGCAACAATCTGCGGGACAGGCCTGGGAATTGAAGGCAAAGGAATTGATCAACGCAGAGCTTGTGCACTATCCGCAACTCGAAGCCCTCTCTGCTCAAGCACAAGCTGCCGCACTTCCTGTCTCTGCCGATACTCTAGCCGCTGTCGATCAAATTCTGAACAAGCAACGTGAAGCTCACCGGCAAATTGTCTCTCTCTACGAGCGAAGCCGCAACGAAGACTTCACGAAGCGACCCAAGTATTCCGAGGTTCGCGAGACCATGGAGCATCTGGCAGAGTTGAACAGTAAGCCCAACGGCACCTTGGATTTGGAGAAGGAACAAAAACGTCACGAAGATTGGATGCGGAAGGGAAAGAAGTTATTTGGCAAGGCAAATGCTCCATTACACATCTTGAAGTCGCATATGGAGTATGTGCTTGAGCGAAATATTGATTGTTTCAATATCGACGAAGACCAGCCACGTATGCCTGCGGAGCCCCAATCTCGAGAACCAAGTCCGGTTGATGGCAAGCTTCATAGCTGGGAAGATCCAAGATTTCGCGAAGTGTTCTGTATCTGCCGTCGTATCGAAGCTGGCATGATGATCGAGTGTGAAATATGTCACGAATGGTAAGTCGCCGATGTGCTACTGATGCTCTTCTGCTAACAAATCAGGTACCACGGCAAATGTCTAAAGATTGCTCGTGGGAAGGTCAAGGACGATGAGAAATATACCTGTCCCATCTGTGATTGGCGTGTCCGCATTCCTCGTGATGCTGCTCGGCCAAAGCTCGAGGACCTACAAGCTTGGCAGGACGAGATTCCTGGGCTTCCGTTCCAACCTGACGAGGAAGAAATCCTTTCAAAGATTATCGACAACGCCCAGGAATTCCGCACATATGTTGCACCCTATTGCAATCCCGTCATGGCGACTGCAGACGAGGGCCCAGATCAACGTTTCTATCTTCGCAAAATCGAAGGCGCCGAAGTTCTTCTGGCATTCGAAACAAATTTCTTTCGCCAAGAGCTCCACAAATGGTATCCAGTGTGCGTTGAAGCACCGCCGATACTTGATGCTTCGAAGTCAACTCGAAAGCCTCGCCCGACTAAATTACAGAAGTTGATGGCGCAGCACGGTGTCGATGATCCAGAAGCCCTACCACCAGCATTTCGAACCAAGGCGCATAGTTTCAAAAATCGAAAGTCCAGTGAACCCTCATCTGCCCGTCCTCCGCCACTTCAGCCAGCACCCGGTCGTTCAGACTCTGGCACACCTACCTCGCATACCTTCCCTTCTTCAGCAACCATGCATCCTCATGGCGGACCGATTCTCTCTGGTCTACCCTCAGGCCATGATCACGCTCACCCAACCCACTACGGCGGTTTTGCCGGTATTCAAGATCCTCATTTCAGCATGAGTCCTCAAAATAATCCCTCCCCCGCCTTCGCGCCCCACGCATTCCTCCACGGCGGGTTGCAGAGTCCTGGGTTCGGTGGCAGCAGACCACAAAGCATATTTAGCGATGCGGCCTTCGGTAGACTTGATTCTGTTGGTCTCGGGGCATCTGGGAACGATAGTCCGATGCGTGATGCGTTCGTTAGTGGTAGTCAAGGTGTCTCGCGCATGTTTGATGAGCTCACTAATCAGGAAGAGGGTGATGATCTGGGTCCGAAAGGCGAGAAGAGAGAATCCACTGCTGATAATGTTGAGAAGGACCCCAGCACTGCTAAGTGGGAGACAGATGAAGATATGGATATGTTTATTATCAATGGGTCTTGAATGATTTGAGTGGATCTGACGAGATGTGGACGTGGAGTTATGGGTTGGCGAAGGCGTAACTTGGCACTTTGATAGCGATATGGGAGATGTGAAACCCATATTTGGCGTTGAGAGGATTCATTTCATCTTTTTTTGACTTCCTGCTTTTGTTGCGTGCATGTTTCTTTGTGCTCTTGCGTTTCTTTATCAGCCTATGTAGGGTCTTCTCGCCTTCTCTTGCAGGGAATCAGAGGATTGTACAGGCTTGATCTGTATGTGTACGCTTATCCTGTATTCTCTACACATGTATTATGGAGTAGTCTTGAGCATCATGTGGCCGTTGCTTTTTGTGCATTGTGGATGAGAAGCAAGAAAAAAGTATTAGTGTTTGATAGTGGTTGGCAGGAATTACAATAGCATGGCATGGCATGGTAGGAGATGGATTGATAGAGGAGGTAGAAATGAAGAGCTTCAAATAATCAATCAGTGAAATAAGATGGGCAATCAAGTGAGCTGTGTATGGGTATGGAAATGGACATGGAAGTACGTTTATGCGAATGTGGTCCGTATCATTGAAACTGATTCACAGTTTCCTAAGCATGGGTGTACAGGACATGGAGGTAATTTAATTGAAGGTTATACTTTAGGTCATGTCATTTACTGTCTTTGTGATTTCTGGAATCAACTTACATGATGGGCCTGGACTTTCTCCTGGATGAAGACTGAGTTTTCTTCTGCATTTCGTTTTTTGAATAGTGCGAAATCGGGGTTTGCAGCTTGCCTATCAGTCGGGCTTTCCGTGGGTGAGCGGACAGGTTTAACCCTTTTTCGCTTCTTCTCTTCAAGTCTAGCCCTTTGCTGGCTATGATGGGTCTGGTCGAGTATTGAACACAGAGTGACTGGAGGCTAGGAGGAAGACTGGTGCGAGGTGTTGACGCTGCTGTAGCTAGCTGTTGTTACGATAAGATAATTCTATTTTCGGTGTCATGCGGGAGAAGAGAGAGCATATTGACAGTAATCTGTTTATTATCAATCTGCATATTCGTTGAAATTGCTACGGAAAGAAAGATTGTGGTCTGAGAACTACGGGCGTCATTCGTCCTGAGTGGCAAACAGAAACTTTGATCTGATCCAAAAGTTGTAGCAGAAAACAAGATATCGGCGGTGTTGGTAGGTGCAAAAGACTAGAGCCAGCCGGGCATTTTCCTCAAGGGATTTCTGGGAGGCTACAGCACGGTTTGCTTGGTCATTAGAGGAGTGCTTGTTCACTTGAGCACCGCAGCACGTGGGCGAGGAATGGGATTGAGACGTTGAAGCGTTTGACAGTGAATGATAAAAAATGATGTTTGCTGATTCTACCTTCTCGCCTTCCAAATGTTCATTCACCATTTCCTCTTTTTCCTGGATCTCCTAAGCGAGTCTCCACGTACCACATCCGAAAATGCGGCGACACATCTTACTCGCAGCGAGTGAATCTATCAATTACATACGGCTCATGACAGCATTTTTTAGGCTACTTGAATAGGTAGGTCGATTTCAGTGTCGCGCCTACTAGTCTTGGCGCTAAGCTGAAGTCGGCTCAAAATTTCATCATTTGGTGGCTGCAAATTTTATTTCTTGAGCTCCTGCTATCGTACACGGCGCCTTCCTAGTCAAAGGAAGGAACGTCCTGCTCGAATTTAGTGGGTTGCCTAACATGTCCGAAATATGAATATTCGACTATTTAACCAATAACTGTGCTCGGCTGCGCGGCAGACTTAAATTCCTACAAACCTATTTCTACCTCTCTCTCACTATTGTGGGCGTCTTCCTTCCTTCATTTTTTTGACGGGACGTCTGCATATTTCAATTAAAGCCCGAGATCAATTTCTGGAACAATACTCCGTACATACTTACAACCAAGACTTGGCTATTCACCTAGTATAGTTGAGTTACACAAAAAAAAGAATTCTCGACTAGCCACTGTCCCAATTACGAACACGAAAGTCAAGATGACTTGGGCCTCTATAGCTGCAGCTCCTATCCCTGCCAGGGTTGCCAAAATCGAAATAAAGAAGAATCCTACTCTGCCTGACACTGTGGACAACGGGGTCGAAAAGGCTACTGAGCAGATTGAGCATCTCTCAATGACGGACTCCGGTCCCGAGACAGCCTCTACTTCGGCCAACGACACAGAGAACATAATCTGCAATGGCTGCGATCCAGATACCAGCACTGGGCAAGACAATGAGGAAACATATGTGGACATGGATCTCAAGCCCAAGAGAAGCAAGACTATGCAGTTTTGTATCGATCACAGGGAAGAGATCGTTGAACTTCACTCCTCCGTCCGCTACACCAAGGTTTTTCAAAAGTGAGTTCACTTTATTTTGACGCAGGTCTCCCGGTTGAGTTGAATTCAAGCTAACATGAGGATTTACAGATATTGCGACGGTTGTGACAGATTCTACAAGCACTGCATGTTCAGCAACGCTGCTCGTAAAAGCTGCAACGATGCTATGGTAAGCCATCTCCTGAAAATCATAATCACAAAGCTCAAGAATACTGCTGACATTACGCAGCTCTGCCGATGGTGTCACCTAGACATGGACGTCTCGGATGCCAACCAGTTTTCGATCCATCACCACTTACACTGCAATCGTCCGGGAAAGAAGGAGTGTGGCAGCTGGGACCTCAAACTCGAGAGACCTAAGCCAAAGATCGAGGAGGTTAGGCCAGAGAAGAAGATGAAGGAGCTGGAGAGCCCGGAAATTGAAATCAAGGTTAAGAAGATTAGCCAGAAGGAGCAGAAGAGACGTGATAAATTGGCGAGAGGTTTGGGGGGCGTTTAATTGGCACGGTTTTCTTTTTAAGATGGCTTGAAGTAACGGCTGAGCTCAAATTGCATATTTTTAAGTTGGTGCGTGTCTAGGGCTGGTACCCGGACTCGGGCTTATGATATCGAAGGCTCTCACTAGAACTGACAATTGCTATATTTTTCCGGAACTACGCGGTTTCGACGAGAAAAGATGCTACTTTTATGACGTACCTTTTCCATTGAAACAAGGCTAAACTAGATGTCATGCAGCGAACCAATAGCTTGCTTATTGATCGTTCCATATTTAGAAAATTGCAAAAGTGAGCTGCTCAAGGGTTACGGATGCATTTTCATGCTTTAGTCTCGGTATGTAAATAGCTGTAGCAAGCCTGTCGAAAAATCTCGTCTGCTCATAATCATACTCTCGGAAAGAAAACAGTTTTGGGCTCTCGTATTCAGATGGCTCTTTTGATCACTACTCAAGCTAGTCCTGAGCATTTCTGCGAAATCTCACTGCCTGCCAAGTCTCGCTTAATATAAGTCAACAAGATCGGCCCACGGTTCAAGTATTTTTCTACTCCTCAACGGCTAGTTTGAGTGTTTCTGAAATTAAGTTCTAACCCAGATTACCAACTCGTTACTAGAAGTAAGACATCTCAACAACTCTGTCGCGGCTTCTCAGGTATGTATAGCTACCTACCTCTAGACTCCAGAACCTCTGTAGAACACTGAATTATTTTATGTCCAATTGGACGACGCGGAGATGTTCAGTATCCAGATCTCGAATATGCTATAGACAAAGCTGCTGTCAGAGTTATTTTTCTTGGAGTTGCATTTAACAGTTCGTAGCATACCACTGTTCTTAGCGTGTGTAGCAGGCGAGCGATCCTGGGATTTCTACACGCGTACAGAATCGACCGAGAATAACTGGAATTGAATGTACACCCTAAGCTAATATACTTGAATGGTAGGTGATTAGACTCTGGTATATCTATACCTATGGAATAAATAATTTGGACGGAAAATAATTACATTTGAGACTGAGCTATGAACCTCGAAAGCCTTGCACTAGAGTTGCTAATCTATTCGGGCTAGTAGCACTAACCTAGTAGACGTTACTGGTCCATAATAGCATCCGCCTAAAATTATATAGACTCTCTTGCAGGCGTCTTTAGTATGAGAGAAAGACTTGAGGATACCGCTTCTACACGCGTTCCAAACCAAGTTCTCAGTAATGACCTGCTTCTATGTGATATCATAAACTGACTGGTTAGGGTACAGAAACTGTATTGCGACCTCTCCGGATATGTAAGCTCCAAATATGCAAACAGATTCCGACCTGCCAGAACCTAGCGGGGCAGAAGATGTTAGTACACAGGACTAGCAGAGATGCTGTGGCTGTTGGTAAGTATTCCCATCAATATGAGTCAGTGCCTGTGAAAGCATTGCTGCCCTTTTACCAGTGTTAATCAGGTGCCACAGTGCCACAATTGGTAAGTGCTAAACCTTGTGACCTCACTGGTTGGGGGAGGGAAGCCACGCAAATGGATGACTTTAGCTTCCTGGACACCACTATACTACACGAATTGCTGCACACATACGCGGGCGGAGAATCACGAGACCTTAAATCTCCTGGACGAGAACCATATGGATGGAGAACTACGTCAATCGCCCGGACCAAAATTCTTCAGAAAATAACGCTTAATCAATTATGTACTTTGGGAGTTCGGAAGCTCGTTGATCGGTTAAGCTTATGTCTCCAAAGTACAGCTCGATAATGTGTGTCTTACGTAAATAGGATCTGATACCCCAGAAAGATGGGGCAGTCATCAATGGACCCGACCGGCGCTTCATTAACAAATACAAGAGGATCCCTTCAATTGTACTACAGGGACCAGGCTACACGGTTCCGTCTCAGACGAAGAAACGATTGGCAGGCGGGGACTTAGTCAGAGTACCTACGAACTCGATTTCAAAGTCCGGAAAATATCCAAATACAGGGCAATACTGAAACTAAGGCTTGGAAGTCACTTACCTGCTTGATGACTTCACTGAAGTAGGTAGCAAGCTTGTGATTAGTGCAATATAGCTTTAAAGATAACTGCCTCGCTAAGGACGAATTGGTCCATCCTTTGGACAACGACGGTATATGGCTAGTGCAACCGAGAGCACATGTTCTATGCTTCGGAACTTTTGAATTGGTATTCTTCAGTATTGATTTGAGCAGGAAAGGCAAGTCCGAGAGTACTACATAGAGTGTTTTAGAATTTTTATCAGCTCCCTATTCATGCAAAGCCGAGCAAGTTCGTCTTCCATGACGCATCTGATATCTTCGTGACTCTAAATTCTATGTACAGGGAATTTCGCAAAGCCACAATCAGGTTTACTGATTTTACCAGGGTAAACAGGTCCACGATTCGCCAGAGATGAATTTGCCTATCCTCGATGCTCTAGAGACTGTTGATTCTGTTGAGGAGGAAGTGGACAGTCCTCCAACTCTCCACCGCACACCCATAGCCACCCCCAACGAATACGACACAAGGTAGTTGCACGAGTCATCCAATTCTCCTCGTCAACCTTTGGACTCTCATCCCATTATATATTCTGTCCTGATCTCGATGTCCAACGTTATCGATCGGTTGTAACAAGAGACGTCTTTCCACACTCTGCCCAGGCTTCAAATCCAGGAGACCTCCTGAAAGTTACCTCGTGGGCATATCAAACGAATGACAGATGTCGTATTCTAGAGAAATACTTGCGAACTATCGAATGGTGGATTTTAGAAGTGCGTTGACGGCGAGGAGATGGAATACACTGTATCGATACCAAATATTGATTGTCTCCAAGTACTTGCTTAAGTTAGCTTCTGCCCAATCTCAACGAGGCTAATGGATCAGGTGCTAACACAAGACGGCACGTCGATGGCAGCGAGAGTAAACAACGCTTTTCTTTGGGTCCCTTCGTCTGCTGAAAGTGCCGATCGGCGATGGGAAGGCATATTTCTTTTCCCCCCAGAACATCATGACATATCTGCTGGCAAATCTCGCAACGTAGACTGATAAGTTCCGAGCCTAGCTGTGCATCGGCTTGACCATACTTGCCTTCATTTGGTACAGCAAGTCTACATATCCGCACCTTTTTGCCATAAGTTGAATCAAGCATGCAAAACCGCACTAAGTCAACAAAACTTGCTAGCAGATCATTATTGACAAAAAACAAGCATGGGAAGATGTCACAATTCCAGAGGCTTATGGAAATAATAAAATGTTCTCTCCTTGACGCCGTACCATGTATAACGCCCCCTTCATGTGAGAAATCTCTCACTACTGGATTCCAAGCACATCGACCCCTCCCAACCCGTGCCGAAGCAAAGAAGATGCAAAGAGAAATTCTGGACCATCGAATATGGTGCCAGAAAACCTTCATGTGATGCACGTTCAAATCGAGCTTTCCGAAACCGACAGACGCCCACTTGGCATAAGTGCTCTCAGCAGTTGATCTGCACCTAGCTGTCAGCAATCGCGTCGAAGCAGGGAAGGAGAAACAGAATTAACAACAGTGACCTACCAAGGCTCAAGCATCCAACCCGTTTCAAACACCATCTAAGTGCCCTCCCACGCCATACACGCTGCCACTCCGTCGTATACCCCGTCCTTCTCCATGTTCTTTACAGACCAAGTCCCGAACCATAACTACAAACCGTACAAGCAGCCATAAAATCCTTCGTACCACATCTCGGACACTTCCCAATCACAGGCTTGGGCTCCACACTTCTGCCTCTCGAGACCGGCGTCTTCGTCTTCTTTTCCAAGACCGGCGACCCCGGTGGAGTAGTAGATTTCGTCAGAATAGTATTCGCCGCAGCCTTTACACTAGGAGCATTGGCCGTTGACTCTGACGCTGAGCTTGGCATCGAAATCTTCATCTTTGAAGGCGAAGAAAGGCGTGTGGCGGTCGGTGTGGGAGTTGCGGTCGCTACTGGTGTTGTTTCTCTGGATATACGTGCTGCTTTCCTGGGAGATTTGCTTTCAGGGGAGCGTTGCGGAGAGGCGGAACCGCGAGGGGAGGGCTTAGGAGACGGCTTGCGTTTATTGGCGGCTTCTTTCTTAAGATCTTGCTCGTAGCTGTCTTGGTTTATCGGGTCCATTTCGTTGAGTTGGGGGTGCTGTACATGGGATGGCGAGAGCATCGACAGCGGATGAGTTTCTTGATACTGTTGAAAGTTGGTGCGAGGTGAATGGCGAATGCTGTTATTGGTAGGAACTGAATATGCTTAGTGTTTATACCTGGAACCGAAGTATGTCTGACATACCTGCTTCTCTGATTGGAAATATTGTTGGGTTTAAATTGAATGGTTTTCAAATCGGAAGCACGCTTTGCACCTGCGGTTAATATTTTGGAAGTCACGATTGTCACCTTTTCTGCTCGCACCTGCACAAATCGGAGACTTTGGTTGTTCAATAACACCTTTTTGGTGCGTTCATTGTATTCTCATGAAATACACCTAGCATTCAAATAGCTGCCATTGTGACCCCACCCAGCCATGCATCGCAACCAAATAAGAAAGACCAGAACCAGACCATCTAGCGAACCAAGAACTCCTTTACTTCTTAGCAGCAGCGGCCTCATCAGCCTTCTCCTTCGCCCGCTTATCACGCTTGCCTTGGTGTCTGTGCTCGGCTCTCGCATCTCTCAACTTTCTGTATGCACCTCCCTCAATTGCTGATGGCAACTCGCTCTTCTTGATCTCACGGACACCAGCGGCAGCGTGGACGATTGGCAGACCAAGTCTGACGTTAGAAACGGTGTTCTTGACGTCCGAGACCTCCTCCTTGGAAGCATCACCCTTCTTGTGTTGACCCAACTTGCGTGGGAAAAGGATCAATCGGGCCTGGTAAGCCTTTAGGCGGGCGACGTTGACGGCGAGGGATTCGGTGGAGAGATTTTGGCGGCGGGAGTCAACAGAGATACCGATCGTTGGTGCAAGCTTCTTTGGGATTCCGGCTTCCTGTCGAGTTTGTTAGATCCAAATCCATGCCATATCCCATCGCAGAAATCCTACCTTCAATTCGGTGATGGTGAAACCACGTCCAGCTCGTACACGGCGGTTGTACTTGAGAGTTGGGCATCGAACGATAGGTCTCAGCTTGTCAACTGGGCGAGGGGCAACAGCTGCGGCCTTGGAGAGACGAGCATTGCGGCGTCTGAGCTTGCGACCGGGCTATCCAATACGTTAGATCCTTCTCCATGCGCCGTATACTCATTGTGCGATTCTGATTTACCTGGTCGAAGTGAACGCGGACTCTTCGCTGCCAATCCTTTCGGAAATCTGGGGCGGTATTAGCATGAAATCGATCGCAAGAATTTAGCAGGAAATCGTACGGTTGTGCGGGATCTGTTGATTGTGCTTGATCGCCATCTCGAAGTCGAAATCGTGGTTGGCGTTTGGCGTTAGTTATTGTCGTCGATGTTCAAGATCCGGCATAAAATTTGGCTCTCGACTTTGTGGGCGGCGCTAGGCGAAGCGACAGGGAACTTTTGGAAGGACAGTCAGGTGACTGTGAGCAAAATCGAGCATTTGACAACTTTGGCCCAAGCATGCTCTCAAATCAAAGAGAGGAGGCCGATATCATAATTAAATACTGTGGCCTTAGTGATATTCAACTTTCTGTCTTCTGTCACCATTTCTGTCATTTAGCTGCTTATTCATTCCAGGCTTTACACGTGACACATCTCTGAGCAAACAGCACAAACACCGGGGAGCTAAACTAGCGCGGAAATCGAGTATAAATACCTCGCTCCTCCTCGACCTTCCTTCACAAATCATACTTACCTTCTTGAAAGCTGGCCGCTCACGTATGGCTTCGCTTGCGATACGAAACCTCCATTGCACATCGGGGCGTTGAGAATCGTTGACTTGTCTTCGGGCACGTCATCGGGGGAATTTTTGATTGCACTCCCTATGGGAAAACCACTTTTCATTGTGAACATCGTCTGGTACGGTGCCATGAAGAAGAGATGACATTGTAGAGCATCAGTACCATCGTATGGGGATGAAAGGATGAGACGCGACGTGCCGTGTATAGTAGATGCTCTATGAAAAGCACCGAGCCGATAGCAAATTGAAGCTCACCAGAAAACCAGGTGTTGTGGTTTCGATCTAGGGCGCGTCTGGTCAGCAGCCGACTGAAGCTATTCGCAGTTCATTCTATTACCACAATCGAAGTAGCCCTCTTTTCTCCTCTAGCAATAACAAGCAGCACACTGTTAGAAGCGCTCAGTACGTTGTCTATTGCACTCTAAGCTTTTGAATGAGGACTATGGTTCCACGTTATCGTCAGTTTGAGCTTAGATAATCATCGATTTACATTTCTACAATATTGTAAGCTGCATCGTCGATAGCTTGTTTAAGGCACCGAATCTCACTCATGAAAGAAATGCCTAAGATTGAATTAATACTATTTATTCGAACATTCCCGTTTCTAGAATGTCTCATTTATCTTTGCTTCATTGAACGTCCAGATCCGGAGGTAGATGTGAGCCTACCAAGGAGAAGTACCTACAAGGCTACCATGGGTAGTAGCTTCGTAGGTTTTGGAATGGACAAACATACATACCAGGGAAGAAAAAGACTCAAAATTGCACACAGAATAAAGCATCAAGCTTCATATCCCAGTACCCTAATCATCGAGACTATTGCAATAATCATAGAACTGAATTTCAAAATTGCAGCTACTGAGCCCACCACGTGACCCAGGCGCGATATCCAGATTTAAGAGTTCGCGATCCAACCTGGGAGTGTCCTTTCATCAGCTCCTTACGAACCACACTCTTTTATAGCTACCGTCTGCACAAAGGTACCCGCAGTTTAAAGGACTTGTATATCGATTTCTCGCAGTCATGACACGAGCACAGCAGACAGTTTCGATTGGACTTCTGGTCACCTCTGTATGTTAATCGACCTCCTTCTAACAAGAACAGATGCTAATGGAAATCCAGCTCTACCTCGCTTTGTACCTTCAGCTTGTCCCACTGCCGAAACTAATCTCTGAGGAGATAATACCAGTTGTACGTTATGTCTACCCTGCGTCGAAATCTACCCCTTCCACAAAGTCTCGAGTCTACGGACAATGCACCATTTCAAACCACTCAACAACGCAATCTGCCCCTGACCCCCTGGAGGCACAGAATATCATTAGATTCTGCAGATGGACATAGCTTAAGCTAGGAGAACGATTGCTAATACCTGTACTTAGCTTCCATTTTGGGCCCTCGTATCCTTCGGCGCCTACCTCCTTTTCAAGCTCGGATACGGCGTCTTCACATTCAACGACGTACCACAGGCACATGCGGAACTCATGAAGGAGATTGATATTGCGAGGGCAGATTTGAGGACCAAGGGCGTGGATGTTGACTGATTCTGGAAATGCTCTACGAGAGAGGGACTATGTCACGAAAGGAAGGAGCATGCTATAATAATGAAATGCCTGTGAGGCTATGAAAGCTGGAGACAATCTCAAACTGGAGGTTCAAGCACTCCTATGCCGTTCTTCTACGTCTAATGGTATCATATATTCAACCTACCCACCACTAGTTCCCTCCTTCGCATGCTTCTGCTTCAACCGCTTTTCCTGCTTCATGAACTCCCTTATCCCAACCGGAACTCCCTTGAACAAGTCCTCACTCGTAAAATCTGTCTCCAGTCCAGTCCCCCAATTCGTATCCGATCCCCCAGCATCATCATCCATGCTGATCGCCGTATGCGTCGCTCCCTTCTCCCCCTCCCCTAACATCAACCCAGTTCCTCCACTAATCCCAGCTTTCCTCCTCTGGCTCCCCTTCTCCAACCCCTCCTCTTTCCTCAGCGCGGTATCAGCCTCTTTCCTCTTGACAGCCCACTCCTCCAATTCCTCTCCAAATCTATCCCACACGCAATTCACACATCCACTCATACAGCAATTGTCCGGCTCATCTGGTTTCGGGGGCACCCAAACCCCGGCTACAAGGGTACTCTTCTTCAATATCTCATTTCTTCTCTCCAAAGGCGAAGATAAACGCGAGGAGAATAATATGCTAGGTCCTGTATCTGCATCGGCAGGTGTAGTGGAGATAGCTGGTGTGGAGGAAGGAGAGGAGGTTGTAGGTGGTTGACTGGTTATTGTTGGGGTGGAGGACTCGAGGATTGACGCGTAGTAATCACCTATGGGGTTTGCTTGGTCGGAGGGAGGTTTGTAGGAGCTGTTATGCCGGGTTTGGGGGAGGAGGCGGAGATGGGATGGGAGTTTGAGGCGCTGGGAGAGGCGGAGGATAAACCGTGTTTCCATTTCGATGTGGAAATAATAATATTCTTGGGAGGAGGTAGATTGCTTGAGCTATTGCAGAGGCATTGGATTGGTTGTGGTGCTGAGTGAGTCTTGTTACTAAGAGAGGGACGCTGAAAAAGATCGCCTGCGAGCTCCGGACGTCATAGGGCTTGTTTGTTTAAGGTTGTCGTGCATGGAGTCTCGTGATCTTGATATTTGTTCCAAAACGATACGAGAAAGTCCATGATCAGAAGTCAGATAGATCGCAAAGAAATCTTTGTCGAACTTATAGAACAGGAGTCTAATTATTGGTCGTTCTGAAGACTTCGAATTGCGTGTTGCTTGGTCCAGCACTTGCGTTGATGGACCTCGCTTGGATTCACCCCTCAAAGTCCAGTCGCGTCCCCAATAATTGCCTACGCGAAACTACAACACCAAAATGCTAATCGCAAGGTCAACATTCAATATTGACAACCAGCGCGCCAACGATTAGATTTAGAGCGGGAAGACACCGAATCGACGATGAAAATACAGTAGGATTCTGTAATATCTCTAATGGCCGACTCAGCAGCGAAGCGGCGCAAAACATCGCCCACGACATCCATGCCAATCGATGCGCCAACAACACCAAGTCGAATCCCCGGACCTCGAAAAGATGCACCACTCTCCACATCCCGCAGACCCTCATTCGTGTCTCCCACGAAAGCGAGTCTTTCGCGCCATAATCCTCAACTACTAAACAGGCCGACATCTTCTGGAGGACTCGGGACTCGAGGGAAGGACTTACAGGATGTTTTCGCGAGAGCTTTAGGAGAACAACCATCCACTGCTCCGCCAGATACTCAGATTGCTATTGGAGACAAAGACGGGTTGAGGTCGGGATCTACAACTCAGGAAAATGAACCTTCGGCTTATGACACGTTCGCGAAGACGCCTACGAGAGCGACTAGTAGAGGGCCTGTTGGAGGGGGGTTGTCTGCGAAACCAAGGAGGTTGTCACGATCGCCTGTCAAAGCACCGGAAAGGCCACCTGTGGAGTTCCCTGTAGCAGGATCCTTGCCAGACGACTTGAATCCTTTCAAGAAAAAAGGACTGAGGAGGTCACCTATAAGTTCCTCTGCGGAAGCACCTGTACCAGTACTTCAGGATTCTGCCATTGTGGATGGTGTGAATCCATTCAAGAAGACTGGGCTGAGGAGGTCGCCAGTATCATCGCAGCCATTATTGTCACAGGAAGATGCTGGATTGCAGAAATCTTCAGTGCCACCACAACCAGAACCTGGACTTAGAAGATCTCCACCAATGCTTTCACAGCCTCTCGAGACTGCGTTTAGGGTATCTCCCACGGCCCCAGAACTCCCAACTACAGCTGTTGGAAATGTCCCTGAGCCATTCTCTCCCTCGAAGAAGCTTAGAAGATCACCAATTTTTGCTGAACCTGTTAGCCAACAGATGGAGGAGTTGCCTGAACCCTTCTCGCCAGTGAAGAGGCTCAGACGATCGCCAGTAATCTCAGACTCTATTTCAACTACACTGGAGACATTGCCCGAGCCATTCTCACCGACCAAGAAATTGAGGAGGTCGCCAGTGATTACAGAAGCGGCAAAGAGCGTGCCTAGGAGATCTTCACCGCGACTAGCCGCATTGGAGACCGTAGAGCCAGTAAACAGGGTAAACTTGGAGCAGCCAGAGGCAAATCTAGTACAGAATGTGCAGGCATATATCCCTAGTGGCCCGAGGCGATTATTTGCAGAGGTTTCAAAAGGTAGCGACTTATTGCAGCCTCAAAATCCAGCGTCTGAATCTAGGCAGCAGTCAACAGTCATACCTCCTGAACCTGTTTCACAACCGAAGAACCTATTCGCTGAAGTGCCAAGACAATCCGAGGAAGAAACAGAAGTCCCAGCTATTGCACAAGATTCGGATATTTCGAATCGCTCAGCTGGGCGGCTGTCTCGACGAAGTTATGGACTAAAGTTTCCCACAGAGCCTGAGGAGGAAAGCCCAGGAAACATTCCAGAATCTGGTCAGAGACAAGGGCATTCGAAAATGGATGAAGCCGTCCAAAATCTTTTTACTGGAAACAGACGTGCTGAGGAGCCTGAATTACCTCCGACACCAACGCAACTGGGAATTGCGGACCCTGTTGTCACGACTCCCCCGACTGGTATACACGATACGCCAAGCAAGAGAGCAAGAAGAAACAAAGCTTTAGGAGCCAAAATCAAGTCATCTCCGTTGAAACCTCGTGACCCTCCTCCTCAAGAAACACCCAAGTCCATACTGCAACCAACACTCAAGTCCGATAAGCCCAAGCGTCGGAAATCTGCACGTTTCTTGATCCCCAAAGACCCTCATGCAGCGAAGAAGAAAGAGCGGGATCATCTCTTGAAGCAACTTCAGCAGCTACAAGCAGATGTTACTCTCGCCAACCAAGAGAACGAGCGACTTAGATTACGCTCGGAATCCAAGAAGAAAGTACTCGCAGCTGCTCCCAATGCAGATGAATTACGATCCATGCTTTTACGCTCTGTTACAGAAACATCAACCAAGCCTGTACCGAAAACCCCTAGCATATTTCAGTCCATGAAGTCATTTCTGCCCTTTGCAGGACGACGAAGAAGAGCTGCAGTTGTGGAACCCGAAAAGCCATTGCCTTCTCATCTACCCATCGCTCTCGCTGATCCACTTCCCTATCTACAAGCTTTCAGCCCGCTAACTTACTCATCAACCATAACTGTTCTCCCATCAGAGGACTCATCGGGTGACACCTCATCACTTCCAGATGAGCAGCCTGCTCTACAACGCCACATAATCACAGCATCTCATCCATCTGGACTCTTTAGCACCCGTCTTTCAATGACTGTCGACACCTCCTCCCTCACAATCTCTACTCTCGACATCCTCCGTCTCGACATGAATGCCGAAAAGGAACTCGGCACATTCATTCGCGCCCGCTCTAAATCTGACCACTCGCTAGGAAAGGACATCACAGTCGTCTGCTGGGCGATGTCGCGCTGGATTGAGATCTCCATCCAACGAGCACAAGTCTGGTGTGCTGTTGATAAGGATTTTGGTACTCCACAAGCTAAGGCTGCAATTTCACAGAAGAGGAGGAAACGGAAGCGCCAGGGTAGTGTGCTGCACAACGATAATGAGGCAGATGACAGTATTGAGAAGCAGGTATGGACGAGGAGACAGCTATTGCCGAATATTGGACGGACGAGTCTTGAATTGTCGGATGAGAATGTGGAGTTGAGATTTGAGTGGAAATTGGGTTTTGATTGGACTGGAGAAGTGGAGACTACCATGTCGGCGAGTGCAAGGCTGCCGCGGACTTGTAAGTTACCTGCCCTTTGAAGTACTCTCGGCTTTTCTTTCTGCGATCTTTCCCTAACACAATTTAGGGCAACAATCAGATGATAGGAATAGTCTAGCAAATGTTCCACAGACCTTCAGTAAGATGGTCAAAGAGAGGGGCCCATTGGCGGCTGTGAGGGCTACTGTTGAGTTGTTTATGCCTGTGTCTTGATGAGATATTGTAGATGAGCTTGGAGGGAGATGTATGACGTGCTATGATAATGAATTCATGATCCGGCATGGAAGCGCTCTTGTTCTTGGCTGTACATCTCACTTGTAAGCTAGTTTTCATGGTTTTCTACCTGGGGGCTTCAACTTCATTGTTTCCTAATGATGCTTGCTGTGATATCTCGACCCCTTTTTCAAAGTTACGAAAGGGTCACAGGACATTGCACTGAGCAAAGAAGTCACATAACTATCCGTTGACTTTACCTAAGTGATGCCTATAGAAAGGTCAATAAGTCCTCGAATGATTTCAAAAAGAATTTGCTCCGTCGGAATTGGTTTCATTTCCACAAATGATTCAAGACTTCGACTGCCTATCGAGGGATCTCATATTCCATAATTATACCCTAGCTTTTTCCCTAGACTCTATTTCTTTGTAGCTATTTAAGATAGCACTGAAACCTCATGCCACTTTAAAGATTTTAAAACGCCATACTATTTTGCATCACCGCCACACTTCAGGCGCTGCGCCACCGATCAAGATCCCTATCACCATCCACGAGAGGATCGTATTCAGGAGATAACAAAAAGAGCTTGTCTGAAACTCAGATTACGATCTCTCTTAATTGCGGCGAAGTGGGTTATACAGGTATTTGCCCAGCTTGCGGTTTCCAAGATCCTGTAAGCCTAAAGGTCATAGAAATATGGATCCTGTACACTTAAGGGAGGGTATGGGGAGGAGGAGGGAGGAGAGATGACGATAGCAGCTGTTATGGCTACGCGTGGCTCTGTGGGCTTTCAGAAGTTGTGATAGTTAAGAGCTCTTGAGGATCAGCAAGGATGGGATGAAATATTTGTGGAATGATTGATTTGTTTCAGCTGGTTGGTACAGTTCTGCTGGGTTGGTTGTACTAAAATTGCGTGACTTTGGGTTATTGCTTGAATCAATGCCTTGTGAAGTTTTCGTGATATCAAATGCGCACCTATATTCGCACGGTAATATTCTCAAGTCGTCAAACAAGATCTATTATTCTAGAGGGACTCCCTGAGGCTATGTACGGTAACTTTTCAAGAGCATCAGGCCCACTTAGGTCTTTTTGTATGATCACTTGTGGTGAGCTCGCTTAGCGAAAGAAATAACAACACCGCTTAATATTTCAAATTTTCCAAAAAAAAAAGAAACTAAAAAGAAACAAAAAAAGACAAAATTCGTAGAAAAAAACGGCAACAATTCAGCATCATCCAATTTGGAGCTATACTCTTTTATCGTCTTGGATGACTGCCTTAGTACTTCTCAGCCAGTACCCCTTTCGGGATACCGGAAGGTCCGACTTATCCTTGGATCTCATGCTTCCCGCCTAATAACGGTAATTAGAGTTTAACCCAATTCTGGTTAGGAAGTCCTTATTTCGCTATATCAATATCAAAATTTTTAGCCGAGGGCAGTGACTAGAGTCTTGACTCAACGGCCAGATTCCAAGGGTGAACTTATCTTTATCCCGTTGATTATTTTGCCTGATGCTAAGTCACGATAACCCTCTCTGTTATTCACGCTACACAAAAACACAAGCATCTTTCGTCATGGTCACCAAAGTTCTCACGCTTATGAAGCTATTTCGAAAATGTCATCAGAAATGAGCCTTCCATACAGGGTCAAGCCAGCAGAGAGTGATGTGGAAAGGAATGCACAGGAGGAGACGGCAGATATTGTAAGTCATTCTTCTAAAAATCTCACTTTATGAAGCTATCATTATTTGCCAGAGGCAACATGTCAATATCTATAGCTAACAACATTGAATCAGGGGATGGATATGGATGATGGAGGGCCCAGAGAAACCGATAGAGACGGGATCAAGGAGAAGACATCAGAGGAGATTATGGGAGAGATTAAGGAGGCAAGAAAACAGCGCAAGGTGAACATAAATCCCGTTCTCTGTATTGATTGGGTATCGTCTAATTCTTGTAGATCAAAAGACTCAAGGCCAATCGGATTGCACGACGGGTGCAGAAGAAGCAGGAGATGAGAGAAGCCAAGGCGATTGGTGAGATCAAGGAGCAGAAAAGATGGGGCAAAGTTGAGAAGAAGAACGGGAAGAGATCGAAGGCGAAGATTGTGGCGGAGGAGCAGATGGCCGAAAGAGCTAAGGAGAATAGCGAATCTAGTCTCTAGATAATGAGCGAACATAATCTTGATTTGAAAGTTGCATGCGTACCTCATCTAGGCACCGTATCCTGTTCTTGCGATTACACTTCGATAATTCCATGAACGCCTTTTATGACTTTTAAACTACTGATTTACGTGGCACAAAACCACACCGCAACTTCAGGATGCGATTTATGACTCTGAATTCTCAGGTGAACCTGGAGTCAGTTCCGTGCACCGATGCCAAACTATATGAAAGAATGGCAGAGAATATCTCAGGGGATTACTGTGAGGGAAGTCAAAGTCACGAACATGTGACGTACGTGTACTAAAAAAAAGTCTAATGCCACCACTTTGTTCAAGTAATTCACTAGAAGCATGATGCGAAGTCTTAAATTCATTTTACATTGATATCCGGCGCCAAATCCAGTCCACCTGCCTTACTGACTCGAAGCCCAGCGCCATAAATTTGTTCTATGATAACTCTCTGAAAGTTTGCTCTGTGACTTCTTGCAGATTCAGTCCCGCTCTTGGTCTACTTCCAGGGGAAGTAGGTCCTGTATTAGGCCCTCTCCAATTCGGACTTGCCTCTCGATAACTCATCACCAGTTCTGTGCCCCCTCTTAGCAGATCCTCCAACATAGTCCTCCGCAAGATCGCCATTTGACTCCCGCGGTTCTTTAACAGCTCGCTGACCATCACAGTAGCATTCTCGCGATCCAGCCGCGCCATCTCCGCTGCCTGGGCATGAGGTTGTGGACTCTCCGGTGTCTGTAACTCGTGATTGATAGCTGGCACAGAAGGCGACGAGCCAGTTGTCGAAGGAGTATCCGCCCAAGGTGAGGATGATGAAGGCTGATAGTCCACCAAAGACTTCCCAGTAAGCATCGTCACTAGCGGCTGGAACACAACAACATCTTGCAACATATCACTGATACACTTTGACCCCTCCTCCGTCCTCGCCATGAGCGCAAATACGAACCAGCCCTCACTTCTCACCACAGGCCATTTCGTCTGACTCACCATAAAACCCAACGGTCTGCCAATGTCAGGATGCAGAGCAAAGAAAGTACCCTGTATGCGCTGCGTTTCCGATTCCTCGGTACTGCGGCCAAGGCCGGTATTGAAAACTCGACATATGGATGTTACTAAGCGCGCGATCTCCATTTTGATGGGCTCGACATCTGTGCGTTCGAAGAGGGCGATTAGGAGAGAGAGCTTCGTGCGTGTGTTAGAGGGCGAATCTTGGTCCTCGGAGAGACGTTTGCAGACGCGACGGACGTTGTTGAAATTACCGACTGTGAGTTGGCGAGCTAAGGAGATGGAGGAGAATTGGATGGGTTGCAGAGTGTCCATTGCCCAGAGACGGGGGAGGACGTCGAAGAGACCGGCGTCGCCGAGGACCTCTTTG
This sequence comes from Neospermospora avenae, assembly GCA_014282315.1. Taxonomy (NCBI): domain Eukaryota; kingdom Fungi; phylum Ascomycota; class Leotiomycetes; order Helotiales; family Ploettnerulaceae; genus Neospermospora; species Neospermospora avenae. The sequence continues at coordinate 20,888 of JACBAH010007752.1, read as the reverse complement.
TTCTTAGCGGGAAGAGCGAGATTCTTGAGGAAGCCGAGAGCGGCATGGAGGAGTTGGGAGTCGGATGTATCGGCGAGGATGGCGATGAGGAGTTTATGTACTTGAGATACGTGCACGAATTCTTCGCATGTGGCGTCTGAACGAGCGAGGTTGCCTAGCATGATGCATGCGCAGACTTTGAGTTGGAGCTGTGGACTGGATAGCCAGCGGCGAAGGGAGCTGCTGAATGAGGATGTGACTGGGTAGGCTACTTGGTATTCGGGAAGTGCGGAAACGTCGGAAAGAACTTGGTTGAAGTTGGTCCGCATTTGTGAAAGAGCTTTGGCGTCGTCTTGATCTGAGGGTAAGGTGGAGCCTGTTGTTGGTATTGATGGGTGAGAGTCGAATCGTGTATAGGAATCTACAAGGACGGCAAGTGTGTCATCTAAGGCACCCTGAGCGACAAGAGCTTTTTGGAATTTCTCGTGTTTGAGGAAGGATACTGCTGTATTGACTAAAGCGATGAAGTCGTCCATGTCTACAGGTAGCTCTCTATTCGCTGCAATTTTGAGGAGGACGATGGAGGTGTTATCAGGAGCGTGCTGTTGACCAGAAGCTGTTCTGGTCAGCAAAGATGCCTGCTTTAATTCATAGTTTTGCTTACCTTGAGCTACCATAAGATCTAGTAACTTGCAAGCATACCCTAGAAATGCCCTGCTATCGTTGAATCTCGGACTGGAGATTAAGTCGATTACATCTTTGGTCAGGAAAGCGTCAGAGGCTTGTTTCTGTGCGGGTTCTGGTTCAAATTAGTTGCATGTTCCTGTAGAGTTTCCTGAAGCCCTACCATAGTCTATGCAAATATTGTACAAAACAGGAATCACAAATGCAATCAAGGTAATGTCTTGCAATTGTAAGACAACGGACCCCAAGTAGTTGCCAGCAACAACCCGAGCCCTGTTCTCATCTAAGAATGGTCAATTTGATGCATTTCGAACTATGGTCGGGGCACCTTACCAGTATCTGCGCAAGAATTGCCAATCAGACGTAATACGTGTATTTTGAGAGTATGTCGCAGAACATGCTCCCTGAATATCTCGAGAAAGAAGCCAAGGATACCTGAATCTCCCAAAGGTATTCGCCATTTTGCTGTAAACGTTTGTTAGTGCCACACAGATTGACCGGACAAGACCACACGTCCCAAATACTGATCGGAAGCAAGGTGAGGTAATGGAATGGATTTAGTGGACAAGGCAGAGCTCTCGAGAAATACTCTTGAGAAATACCCAAATGGCTAGGGTGGAATGCTAGATAGGATGCAATACTCACGATCTCGACTTCCGTCCGCCAGCTTTTCTGCAACCAGATCGATTTGTTCCGAATCCGCCCACCACAGTTGCGCCAAGAGAGGCGGCACTCCTTTCAACCTCTCGGTTCGTCGTTCTTGATCTTCAACATCAACAACTTCCTCAATCTCATCATCGCCATCTCTCATCACCTGATCCTCCTTCACAGACTCTTCCTCAAGCTCAAACATATCAAGAATAGATTTTGCGATGGTCGCTGCTTGCTCAGTCGTAAGCATGAGATTCAATGAGTCCGTTCCAAGGACATCACTTGTTGGATTATTTACAAGTTCAAGTGGATCTGTTGGTGAGGCGGAATGTCCTTCGGCGGACATGCCGCTATTTATATAAGAACTCGACATTTTGGGAGGGTGATGAACGAGATATTGACGACTTGGCACCCAAAACTCTTTCGATGGTTGGCTCGTTCGTTCAACAGTACGGGATAATTGTTGGATATGCAGACAATTACTGTAGAGCCTGCCTCGCTGCGCCACGAGTGGACGTGAATATCCTGGCTTGGCGAGTGTCAGATCGCAAATTCGATGACACCGATCTTCCGTTGTCTGACCGTTCTCCGTCGTGATGCTGAGTGTGAAGTTGAAGCCTCTAGATCAAATCGGAAAGTTATGTACCGATGATTTCTGACAGCTGAGTATCGTGGGGTAGGACGAGGAGAATTTGAAGTCCAACGTCAAACGCACGGCTAAAAGTGGACTTCTTCAATACGATAGGCGAGAGGCTTACCAATTTTTGACTAGCGCTTGTAGTCTTCCGTTGACATATCTAGTAAGTTGCACCAGAAACCAATCTGAGCTTTACCACTATATGGAGCAATTTTGGTGTATGATGAGATAGTTGAATTGAATAGATGGTTTCTAGGCGCATAGGATGATCTCGGACTCGCTTAATGATGACTATATCAGCGCAAGGCTGAAGCTGACATCGTCCAAATCTAGTGATTGAAGAACAAAAGTCCTGTAAAAGTCTCTGATATTCAGGAAAGTCTTAAACAAAAAGTGCTAGGAAGGATGAACTTCCAGGTGGTTCCGGTGTAATCCTAGAATGACTTTAGCTCCTCATGAACATAAAGGTTGCGACAGGTTGAAGTATGTGGATATTGATCATGAAAAGATATAGAATTTCTTTTGGGTAAAGATCTTAGCATAACAGTGCCCTAATCGCACTCATCGCTGCCTAGATAAACATGTAGCTGATGGATTATTCTATAAGAGCTCATTCATGCATCTTTGTCTTGTTGTCTTTTGCTCAGGGACTAGTAGGACTTTAAGCGAACACCCCGGCGCCAAGAATGACGGACCACATCAGTGATGAAACAGCTGAGCTCGCCAGAGTGGCATCTTCAAGCTCGAAGCTCTTCGTGGATCTCTCTGCAACAACCCTTTAATTATATACCAGCAACCACAAATATGAGGAGTATAGATACCTTACTTTTGCTGAGCACGATCTCAACTGCTGCAATTGCAGCAGAATCCTCAGCGCGCCCTAGAGGTGTCAGTCCCGAATGTACGTTCTTGCCAGCAAGAAACCCCCCTCGTCGGCAGTGTACAATTGCCCATTGAAACTTTGCTAATAGAGCTTCTGAATAGTCGCGAAGTTCTACAAATCGACAGACTCTTTTACATGCATTTCGAACCCCTCAATCAAGCTCTCCCTCTCCCAAATAAACGACGAGTACTGCGACTGTCCAGATGGCTCAGACGAACCCGGTACAGCAGCCTGCTCCTACATTTCCACTCTCTCACCACCCCAGCCTGTAGCCGGAAAGCCAAACACCTCATTCGCTCTCCCGGGGTATTACTGCAAGAACAAGGGCCATATTCCGAGCTATGTACCGCATATGTATGTCAATGACGGGGTATGCGATTACGAGCTCTGCTGCGATGGTAGTGATGAGTATGCGGGCGTGGGAGGTGTAAAGTGTGATGATAAGTGTAAGGAGATTGGGAAGGAATGGAAGAAAGCTGACGAGGTGAGGAGGAAGAATGAGAGAGCTGCGTTGAAGAGGAGGGTTGACTTGGTAAATGAGGCCCAAAGCTTGAGGGCTGGTGTGGAAATCAGCATCGGGAGGTTGGAATCGGAAATCGCTGCGCAAGAAAAGAAGGCTGCGGGCTTGAAAACGGCGTACGAGGAAATCGAGAGGAGGGAGAGGGGTAGAGTGGTGAGTAGTGCTGGGGGCAAGGGGAGCAGAGTTACTGTTCTTGCTGGGCTGGCTAAGAATAGAGTTGAAGAGCTGAGGGAGACGCTTGTGGGAGTTGTGGCTAAGAGGGATAAGCTGAAGGGAAAAGTTGAAGAGCTGGAGAAGATTTTGGCAGCGTTCAAGGAGGATTACAACCCCAACTTCAACGATGAAGGTGTTAAGCGAGCTGTTAAGGCTTGGGACGATTATGCTGCCCAGAAGCTCGCTGGCGGTGAGGAGGATGACTCGGCAGAGGACAGAGACCTTGAAGAGATCGTCAAGGAAGACTCCGAGACCGAAGGCATCAACTGGTCCGAATGGGAAACAGAGGAGGAAAGCGATGTTGAAGCTCGTATGTAATCCCGTTTCCCGGCGACATAATTTACTAACGAGTCGCAGTCTACAAGTTCGAAGAGTACCTCCCAGAATCGGTCCGCGACTGGGTACACCAGAAGATTGTTGACTTGCGAATCATGCTCGTTGAGAACGGCATTCTAGCCGATAATGCCAAATCCGGAGCAGAATCTAAAGCAGTCACAGACGCACGCTCCGCATTTCAAACCGCTAATGACGAAGTCTCATCCAAATCCGCTTCCCTTGGCAGCCTCCGCGAGGATCTCACCAAGGACTACGGCACGGACGACATCTTCCGCGCCCTTAAAGACAAGTGCATCTCCAAAGATTCCGGCGAGTACGAATATGAACTCTGCTGGATGGGCAGCACGATGCAAAAAAGCAAGAAGGGCGGTGCACATACCGGTATGGGCCAATTCGTGCGTTTTGATAAGATGATGGTCGATGAGGAGGTTAGTGCTGATGGCAAGGGATTGGGGAGGGGAGAGAGGCTAGTTTTGAGATATGAGAATGGCCAGAATTGCTGGAATGGACCAAATAGACAAACGACTGTTGTTTTGGCTTGTGCAGAGACGGATGAGATTTGGAAGATTGTCGAGGAGGAGAAGTGTATGTATAAGATGGAGGTTGGGACGCCGGCTGTTTGTGAGGGGAGGGAAGAGAAGAAGAATGGTGGGAAGGATGAACTATAATATGGTTTCAAGTTTTGACAGAGTAAAAAAAATGTAGGGTAGCACTGGATCTTTAACAGTATTGTATCAATCTTTGTCTAGATGGCAGTTGAGTTTCATTCCTTTACTCGATATCTTCTTTTGCTTTTGTGAAAGTAGTACCTTGCGCCATCCCAGTGGTATGTGCCCCGAACGCCAGTACTCCAAGCACCATGCTTCTCTTATTCTAGCTTTTCTCCTAATTCTTCTTTGGTATCGAAAACCCTCTCGTCATAAAGTCGCCTGCCTTGTGCGTCTGAGCACTATATCCCGTATTCGAAAACAGACTCTTGAGATTGTCGTTCAAGCCCAATTTTCGCCTCTTATTCAGCTCGGCTTGCTCCGCAATAACCTTAGCCGTCAAAGAAGCTGTCGCAGAGTTCTTGATGCCAGATGCCTCTTTGGTAGAGTTTGCAGTCGTGTTATCTTTCGTTTCGGCTGCAGCCTCTCCCTTCTTCCGCTTCTTGCTCCCAGGGGCTTTCTTCAGCGAATGTGTCAACCCCGCTTCCCTCAGCCTCGCTGCCCTTTCAGCCAACTTCGCAATATCCTCTTTCGCAAGTGGTACCAGAGGTATTATATCTTCCTCCTTGTACGCCTCATTGCACTCCACACAGACATCCCCCTTCACCTCCCTTATTGCCGCTTCCGAGAAAGCATGTCCACAAGGCACAAGATACACGCTCTTGGTTGTCGGGCCCAACTCTTTACTCGTGACAGGACATACCCACTTCTCCTCCTTCCCCTCCTTCAACACCGTGAATTTGACCTCAACCACATCTCTCAGACCCTTGACTCTGCCTTGCAGCACGTCTTCCTTCTCTTTCAACACTGACGCCGGGGTATCTGGATCTTTAGGCAGGAGTTGCTCGAGGACGGCGTCTTTATTGTAAAGTTTTCCAGAGCTGTCAGAGACTATTGGCACGGCAAGAGGGCGGTTTGAAAGGGGACACCATGTCCAGGCGTGTGTTTGAGCTTCTTGCTGGGTGGCCTTTAGTTCGGTGGTGTTGAGTGCTCGCGCGGCGTTCTTGACGAGTTCGCGGCGGGTGGGGATTGAGCCACCGTCGTTACCCATTGCTGCTGTATATTATTTCCTGTAATTGTAACTTGAGGGTTGCCTAGATAGGTGATGTGACTTGTAATTGTTGTTAACCTCTGGCTTTGACTCGGTCGTGTGATGTGAATTGCATGCGGGTGCAAGAATCGAATACTGTACGGTAGAGGCGGCTGAGATCTGGATAAGCCCCGAAGCCTTATCGGTAGACCGGTCTAGGCGCTCTAGCCGTTTTGGGGTACCGCACCGCTCACCTTCGGCTGGGCTGGCAGCTTCACTGTAGAGTACCTAGAGTACAGTAACCGAACGTTACGCCCATCTCGAGATCGCCCTTATAACACCGCATTCTCCACATTCTTTTGAGGCCAAACTTCTCTTCTTCGAGGAACAACCTTTTGCGATCTGACCACGACCACTTCTTGATACTTACATGTGCCCTGGCCAACATGGCCGTCGAATAAAAGCAGAGTAGAGCAAAATGTCGCAGCCAGCTCATGATGCCCTGGCCCGCATTGTGCTTGACTTGCGCTCAAGGTAAGTACAACTCGAGTTCGACTGTTAAGGCAGCTTGCTGAATAGAATTTCCAACAGAACCAGCGATGAGACGAGAAAGCGCGGGGCTGCAGAGCTCAGAGAGCTCGTAGCTGTAGCATACAGAGGTTTGTTGTACTGGTTTCGACAGCGACAGCGCCTCACAGTACCCAAGCTGATCAGATTGTGCGACCACAGATCTTCCAAGTGAACGATTCACAGAATTCTACAACGTCGTCAATACGAGGATCAATCAACTCATCACACATGCGGGCGATCCTGCAGATAAACTAGGAGGAATCCATGCGCTGGATGCGCTTCTGGACTTTGACGGCACCGACAATGGCACGAAGACTACGAGATTCACGCAATCCCTACGCACCGTACTGAGAGGTAAAGATTTGGCTCCTATGCAACCTGCTGCAGTTGTGCTGGGAAAGATATGCAGACCTGGGGGGGCTTTGATCTCAGAATTGGTGGAAAGTGAAGTCAAGACAGCGCTGGAATGGCTACAGTCGGACCGCGTAGAGGAGCGACGATACAGCGCTGTACTTGTGCTGCGCGAGCTGGCTCGAAATGCCCCGACCCTGATGTACGCTTTCGTGGGCTTCATCTTCGACCAGATATGGGTGGGCTTAAGAGATATCCGCCTTCTCATTCGGCAGACTGCGTCAGAGGCCATAAGTGCCTGCTTTCAGATCATCCGAGAGCGAGACCAGACAATGCGACAGACATGGCAGAAGCAGATCTACGACGAAGCTGTTCTAGGTGTCCGAATCAACTCGGTGGAGTCCATCCATGGTTCGCTACTTGTGATCAAAGACTTGCTTCAACAAGGAGGCATGTTCATGCATGAACACTACCAAGAGGTATGCGAGATCGTTTTCCGGCATAAAGAGCACCGTGAGCCCCAGATCCGGAGGACTGTGGTACTTTTGATCCCAGAACTAGCCAACTACTCTCCAACCGAATTCGCACAGAGTTACCTACACAAGTTCATGGTATTCTTGTCTGGCATGTTGAAGATAAGCAAGGATCGGAATGATGCTTTTCTGGCAATTGGCAATATTGCGAATGCAGTCAAGAGCGCTATTGCGCCATATCTTGATGGAGTTTTGATTTATGTCCGCGAAGGACTGAGTTTGAAATCGTGAGTCCCACATTCTAAACTGTTCGAATCGATGTTAACAGCTTATAGGAGACGAAGCGGCACTGTTGACCCAGTATTTGACTGTATTAGTCGTTTGGCAGTCGCAGTTGGCCAGACTTTGAGCAAATACATGGAAGCACTGCTCGATCCCATATTTGCATGCGAATTGACTCCAAAGCTCACCCAAGCTCTGGTAGACATGGCATTTTACATTCCTCCAGTCAAGTCCACAATACAGGAGCGCTTGCTGGATATGCTTAGCAAGGTTCTCTGTGGCGAACCATTCAAACCCCTTGGTGCACCTACCGCAAATAAAATCGCTGGCGCACCAGTGGTACCCAAAGATTCGAAGGATCCACTCGCATACGAGCATCGCCAAACAGAGATAAAGCTCGCCTTGAATACTTTGGGGAGCTTCGACTTTTCAGGTCATGTTTTGAATGAGTTCGTCCGAGATGTTGCTATCAAATATGTCGAGGATGATAATGCCGAGATCAGAGAAGCAGCTGCATTGACATGTTGCCAACTTTACGTTCGGGACCCCATCGTCAATCAGACAAGTTATCATGCTACCCAGGTTGTCAGCGAGGTTATTGAAAAGCTACTTACCGTGGGTGTCGCGGATCCGGATCCCAATATTCGCAGAACTGTTCTAGCGGCATTGGACGAGCGATTCGACAAACACCTGGCGAAGGCTGAAAACATCCGAACTCTGTTCTTCGCGTTGAACGACGAGGTATTTGGCATTAGAGAAGTCGCCATTTCTATCATTGGTCGGCTAACACATGTCAATCCCGCCTACGTTATTCCTTCCTTGCGAAAAGTTCTCATTCAGATGCTCACGGAGCTCGAGTTCTCGGATGTCGCGAGGAACAAGGAGGAAAGTGCCAAGCTACTCAGTCTGCTTGTCCAGAACTCCCAGAGATTGATCAAGCCATATGTCGATCCCATGATCACCGTTCTACTACCCAAGGCCAGAGATTCTAATCCAACCGTCGCGGGTACGATTCTGAAGGCTATCGGTGATCTTGCAACTGTTGGTGGAGAGGACATGATTCCATATCTGGATCAGCTCATGCCGATCATCATCGATGCGCTGCAAGATCAGAGCTCCGTCATCAAGCGCGAAGCAGCTTTGAGAACACTAGGGCAGCTGGCAAGCAACTCCGGGTATGTCATTCAGCCTTATATGGACTATCCACCGCTGTTGGAGATCCTCCAAAATATCATCAGATCGGAGCCGCACCGTGGTCCACTTCGCCAGGAAACTATCAAGCTGATGGGTATCCTCGGAGCTTTGGATCCGTACAAACACCAGCAGGTCGAAGAGAAGTCACCTGAGACTCAATTGCGCCTCGAGGCGACCCAGATGACGGATATCTCTCTCATGATGACCGGACTTACACCATCAAACAAGGAATACTTCCCCACCGTTGTGATCAACGCCTTGCTACAAATCTTAAAGGATCAGTCACTCTCACAGCATCATGGACTTGTTGTGGAGGCCATTATGAACATTTTCCGAACTCTGCAGCTAGAGTGCGTTCCCTTTTTGGACAAAGTCATTCCAGCCTTCATCGGTGTGATCCGAAGTGCAGCAGCTTCTCGCCTCGAGTCGTACTTCAGTCAGCTTAGTATCTTAGTTACGATTGTTCGACAGCATATTCGGAACTTTCTACCGGAAATTGTTGCCGTCCTGCAGGAGTTCTGGGACGCAAGTCCAACTTTGCAGGCGAATATACTCCAGCTTGTAGAAGCCATCTCACGGTCGCTTGAAGGAGAGTTTAAGATATATCTAGCAGGCATATTGCCACTAATGCTGGGCATTCTTCAAAAGGACACTTCCACACGTCGATTGCCTTCGGAGCGAGTTTTGCATGCCTTCCTTGTATTTGGGCCCAGCTCGGAAGAGTACATGCATCTGATTGTTCCTGTGGTTGTTGGAGTCTTTGAGAAGCCTGCACAGCCATCCTTTATTCGCAAATCGGCCATTGAGACTATCGGAAAGATCTCCAGACAGGTCAACTTGAATGACTTCGCTTCGAAGATCATTCATCCCCTTGCCAGGGTATTGAACGGCAACGACATCACATTACGAGTGGCGGCCCTTGACACTCTCTGTGCCCTCATTTTCCAGCTTGGCAAGGATTACCTCCACTTTGTTGGAACCATTGGCAAAGTTCTTGCTGCGAACCAGATATCTCATCAGAATCACGAGCTTCTAGTCAGTAAGTTGCAGAAGGGAGAGGTCTTACCGCAGGATCTCAATGCCGATGATCGATTTAGAAATTCGATTGATGAGACCTCTTCTTCGGAGGTCCAGAACAAGAAGCTTGATTCGAATGCTTCCCATTTGAAGGCCGCCTGGGACGCAACAGGCAAGTCTACCAAGGAGGATTGGCACGAGTGGATGCGTAGATTTAGTGTCACTGTCCTGACAGAATCACCAAATCAAGCCCTCAGAGCTTGCGCTGCCCTCGCAGCCATCCATCCACCTCTAGCTCGAGAGCTTTTCAACTCCGCATTTGTCTCTTGTTGGGGAGATCTCTTTGAACCATATCAAGATGATCTAATTATGAACATCGAAACCGCAATTCGCTCGCCTCATGTCACACCAGATCTCCTAGGCATTCTACTCAACCTTGCTGAGTTCATGGAGCATGATGACAAGGCTCTTCCTATCGATATTCGAGTCCTTGGTCGTGAGGCCGGTAGATGTCACGCTTGGGCAAAAGCTTTGCATTACAAAGAGCTCGAGTTCCTTCAAGACCAGTCTAGCGGCGCTGTCGAGGCACTCATCCAGATCAACAATCAGTTGCAACAATACGATGCTGCTATTGGTATTCTGCGTAAAGCCCAACTCTACAAAGACGGTATTCAATTGCGCGAGACTTGGTTCGAGAAGCTTGAGCGCTGGGAGGAAGCTCTTGAGTTCTACCAGAAGCGTGAGCAAGAGTTCCCTGAACAAGCTGATAGCTTCGATGTCATTATGGGAAAGATGAGATGTTTACATGCTCTAGGCGAATGGGACTCGCTCTCTGCCCTTGCTCAAGATAAGTGGCATACGTCTGGTCTTGAGATCCGCCGTGCAGTCGCCCCCCTAGCTACTGCGGCTGCGTGGGGATTAGGACAATGGGATCTGATGGATGATTATCTGAGCGTCATGAAAGCCAACACCCCAGATCGCTCATTCTTCGGTGCTATTTTAGCCTTGCACCGCAATCAATTCCGCGAGACCGCTATGTACGTGCAGAAAGCCAGAGAGGGTCTCGATACCGAACTGAGCGCTTTAGTGAGCGAGTCTTATAACCGAGCCTACACTGTTGTTGTTCGTGTCCAAATGCTAGCAGAGTTGGAAGAGCTTGTTGTATACAAACAAAGCAGCGGCAATCCGGCAAAACAAGAGGTTATGCGACAGACTTGGGAGAAGCGTTTGTTAGGATGCCAACGCAATGTCGAGGTCTGGCAGAGAATGCTGAAGCTGCGTGCTTTGGTCATATCTCCAACCGAGAACATGCCAATGATGATCAAGTTCTCGAATCTTTGCAGAAAGTCCGGTCGGATGGGCCTGGCGGAGAAGCACTTACAGATGCTCCTTGGCAGCGAGGAGAGTCTGGATAATCTGCTCCCATACTCGCCTCATAATGGTCATAATGGCGAAGTCATGCGCAATGGTGATCGACCTGTCAGAGCCATTCCTCCTCCTGTGCAATATGCTGTTCTGAAATACCACTGGGCGGCTGGTAAGCAAGACGCTGCCCTGGCTGCCTTGAAGAGCTTCACTTCCGATCTGGCAGAGCGCCTACAAACAGTCGAAGCTGCTGCTCGGGGCATGAACAGCATTGATATCAGCAGTCTCAGCCTGAATGGTGTACCGTCAAACTCTGCTAACGCAAACTTCATGAACGGCAGCATGAACTCACAACCGCCTGTGAACCCAGCACTCATATCGAAGACTATCGCTGACCACCAGAAGTTGCTTGCGCGATGCTATCTCAAGCAAGGTGAATGGCAAGTCTCTCAGAAGAAAGGAAACTGGAAGCATGATCGGGTACATGAGATCCTCAATTCCTATCATCATGCCACTGGATACAACCCGACCTGGTACAAGGCTTGGCATGCTTGGGCTCTGGCAAACTTTGAAATCGTCCAGGGTCTTGGTCATCGGAGTGATACGGAACGCGACTTGGTCGTACCGGCAGATGTACTCGTCGAATACGTTGTACCTGCTGTTGGTGGTTTCTTCAAATCCGTTGCATTGTCGAAGGGCAGCTCCTTGCAAGACACTCTTCGTCTTCTGACTTTATGGTTCGCCCATGGCGGAAGCCCTGAAGTCAATGCAGCCGTTACTGAAGGATTCGGATCTGTTAGTGTTGACACATGGCTGGAAGTCATTCCTCAACTTATTGCGAGAATTAATCAGCCCAACCCACGTGTTCGACAGTCGATCCACAACCTGCTCGCAGATGTCGGTAGAGCTCATCCACAGGCTCTCGTTTATCCATTGACTGTCGCTATGAAATCAGGGCCGAACACGAGAAGATCCAGATCTGCCATGCAGATTATGGACAGCATGCGTCAGCACAGTCTCAGACTTGTCGAGCAAGCAGATCTTGTTAGTACTGAGCTCATTCGTGTAGCAGTTCTCTGGCACGAGCTCTGGCATGAGGCTCTTGAGGAGGCTTCGAGACTCTACTTCGGTGATCGTAATATTGAGGGCATGTTTGCTACTTTGGCACCTCTGCATGAACAACTCGACAGAGGACCAGAAACTCTCCGCGAAATATCCTTTGCCCAGACATTTGGTCGCGATCTCCAAGAAGCTCGAGAGTGGTGCTTCACTTACCGACAGTCTGGGGATGTTGGAGATATCAATCAGGCCTGGGATCTCTACTACAACGTATTCAGAAGAATCGCACGCCAACTGCCACAACTCAACAACTTGGAGCTGGCCTATGTCTCGCCCAAACTTCTTAGCGCTCGGGATCTTGACCTGGCTGTCCCAGGAACGTACGCCAGTGGCAAGCCAATCACTAGAATCATCCACTTTGACGCTACCTTCACGGTCATTTCGTCTAAGCAACGTCCTCGAAAGCTCAGTCTCCAAGGTAGCGATGGTGTTGCGTATGCCTTCGTCCTCAAGGGTCATGAAGATATTCGTCAGGATGAGCGTGTTATGCAGTTGTTTGGTCTCTGCAATACTTTGATGGTTAACGACACCGAGTCATACAAGCGACACTTAAATATTCAACGATATCCCGCCATTCCTCTATCGCAGAACTCCGGTCTTCTCGGCTGGGTACCAAACAGTGACACGCTGCACGTACTCATCCGAGAGTACAGAGAGAGCCGCAAGATTCTTCTCAACATCGAACATCGTATTATGCTTCAAATGGCTCCTGACTACGATAATCTCACTCTCATGCAGAAGGTCGAAGTGTTCGGCTACGCTCTCGACAACACCACCGGTCAGGATCTCTACAGAGTCCTCTGGCTGAAGAGCAAGAGTTCCGAATCATGGCTGGAACGCCGAACAAACTACACACGATCACTCGGTGTAATGTCGATGGTCGGATACATCCTTGGCCTCGGCGACAGACATCCTTCCAATTTGATGCTTGATAGAATTACTGGCAAGATCATCCACATCGATTTCGGCGATTGTTTCGAAGTCGCTATGCATCGTGAGAAGTACCCTGAACGTGTGCCGTTCCGACTTACGAGAATGTTGACCTATGCTATGGAAGTCAGCAATATCGAGGGAAGTTTCAGAATCACTTGCGAGAACGTCATGAGAGTTCTGCGAGACAACAAGGAGTCTCTGATGGCAGTTCTTGAAGCTGTAAGTACCATATTTTCTGCTTACATATGCTTCGCTAACCATTATTCAGTTCATCCACGATCCCCTCCTCAACTGGCGTCTCACAGGCGACACCTCTCCCGCTGGACCTAACTTCCCCTCCCAACGCCGCGACTCCCTAATGGCATCCAATGCCCGCCGCCCCTCCATGATGGATGCCGAGATGCCACCTTCGGAACAATTAGCCCAAGACCCCCCCATGGCCGCTCCCGGTGCACCACCCACAGCCCGTCCTCGCGCCAGAACAAACTCTACTTCTCAAGGCTTGATTAATACCGAAGGTGTTGATGTTCAAGAGACGCAGAATGAACGCGCGATGCAGGTCTTGAATAGAGTTAAGGAGAAGCTGACTGGTCATGACTTCAAGTCGGACGAAGAGTTGACTTTTATCCTGCAGGTGGATAAATTGTTGATTGAGGCGACGAAGCTGGAGAATCTCTGTCAGCATTATATTGGTTGGTGTAGTTTCTGGTAGAGAGACAGAGAATGATGGACAGTTTATTATGCGAAGGGGGAATGTTCTATGGATTGGGATTTTCGAGGGAAATATGGGATCTGGCGTTCTGGGGAATGGAATGGGTCGAGCTTCTTTTGCTTGCTCGAAGGGCTAAGACGAAGGCGTCTCTAGTCGTTGCCAGTCTTTCATTTGAGAAGAGAAGCGCTTTGGGCTTGACCTGGCTTTGCATGTGCATTGCCTGGAAGGATGGGCATTCCTGGTGGGTGCGTTTGTAATACTTTTGTATATGTATGAGACAGACGGCAGTGGCGTTACTGCAAATTTCAGTGGTTATGCAGATTTCCCAATGCCTACCTACACAGAGCTTCTGAACCGAGATGTTTGAAGGTCGTGATGTTATAAGATTGTGATGTTAGGAACTCTCGATAGCATGTGACGAAGCAAGTCAAAATAACCGAAGTCAACCCGCCAACGCGGCCCGAGGCACCCTCCCGAGAAAGTCAAAATAAGGCCCTTTCGATGTTTCGTGCAAACCTTCTGCACCTGGCACCTCATCCCATCTTTCAACTTCCCTCTCATCTCGTCTTTCCTCTCCCTGTCAATATCGCACAACTGCCCACTCATCCATCTCTATAAGCCCATCAACGAAAGTTGCCACGATGTCCATCCTCTCCAACATCGCTGTCGGCCTCCTCGGCGCCGAACACGTCTACATCATGGTTCTCGAGATGTTCCTCTGGACCAAGCCGAGGGGCATGAAAGCCTTCGGGCTGAAGCCTGATTTTGCCGTGAAGACCAAGACGTTGGCTGCTAATCAGGGTCTAGTAAGTGACTATTTCTTCCTTTCATTTTATGTTATTTCATTTTACGTTATTTGTAGTTGAGTGAGAAAGAAGCAAGGAAGATGGTCTGGATTATTGAGCTTCGGATTTGGGGGGAAGAAGAAAACCATGTGTGCAAAATTCACCTGTCCGGCAGAAAAACTTTAAATTGCATATTCGTAATCTTTCGTCTCTTGAGTCCTCGAGACTCGGGGCGAAATCTAAATCTCATGTTCATAAATACTTAGCCATGCTTGTTTTTTTTTCGTTTATTTTTTATTTCTACATTTTATTGAGAAGGGAAAAAAGCACTCTCGTCAATTTACCGTAGTGGTGAATATCATGCTGACGCCTCGACTCAGTACAACGGTTTCCTGGCTGCGGGCCTCTTCTGGGCGCTCGTTCACCCCGTGCCAGCAGTTGGTAAACAGCTTGGTTTCTTCTTTTCTGGCTGTGTGCTCGTTGCGGCTATCTATGGCGGTTTGACGGCCACCAGGAAGATTATGTTTATTCAGGGTATTCCTGCGCTGGCTGCTTTGGGCAGTTTGGTTTTGGCTTGATTGGCTTTGAGGAACGCTTGTTGGGGAAAGGGAGGGACTGGATGAGAGGTGGGAGAGGAATGAGAGGAATGAGAGGGGGGAGGATGGGAAGATGGCGGTATGGATGGGAGGAATAGGCGAGTCGGGTCGGTGTTGTGGTATCGCTAGCAAGTCGGGAGAAGCTTGAGTCTGGTATTTAGTAATACACTCACATTCCCAGATAGTAACTCCAGAAGTAAATCCCTTAGCGTCCGTATGATGAAGTCGAACGCCTTGAGTCTCATCAAGTTCGTATTGAAGTGGAACGTAGATGAGGTTGAGTAGGTAGGTATGACTGTACTCGCTAAGCTCACGAATAGGCGGAGTGGTAGGCACCTCAGCTAGTGCAATGAAGGACAGACGTCCGCGGAACTAGGTAATTTTCAGCTCGCTGGACTGTAATCTTCCATTCTCCGAACCCATTACTCAGCTCTCCGTCGTAGATTCGGAACCTACTCACTCGACAAGCATATTCTTTCTTTCTTTTTTACTTTTCCGAGCTCAAAATCCCATTCCAAATACTGATTTGATGGATATCAAAAAAAAAACCAGCAATCGTGATAACGTACGACGGAAATCATCGTCATTTCATGACTTTCTTTGGCTGAAATTTGCCGTTGCTTGGGTTTCCACACTTACGCTTTGCGATGCCCAAGCTATGCGTGAGGTAGCTGACGACTCCTGAGGATCAGAAAGCCATGGGGTTCTAATGACTCTGGCTTTGACATGAGCAGAGCGGACCGAACCTGGGCTCCAATTTTACTGATCTCATGTGTTTGACAGTCTCGTGCTTACGGAGATACTAGCACAAGGATGCAATGTACTATACACGAGACGAGCCGTTGCGCTACGTGACCCTGAGGCTGTACCTGCAGTGGCACTACTGCAGGGCCAGAAAAAAGCAAGTTGACGTTAAGGACATGCTTATTTCAGGTACAGTCGCTCCGTAATAGAACTAGGAGATGAGAGAAGTGGATTGGACTACTAGTATCCATGTGATGGCATTGAAATGAGTGTCCGATCTTGAAATGACCTCCCTCATACTTGTCCTCAACTCGACACCACACATCACGAAATCACTCAGTCGCATACCTCACATATCGCCATCACGCTCCCAAGCTTCCTACATTATTTCTGGAGAAGGGAAAAGCAAAGATTGCAACCCTTGACATGGACTTAGGACACAGACCAGACCAGTTCATCCCAAAATAAAATGAGGTAAAAGCAATAATCCTCCTTCGACCGGGTTGACGCATGCATGGCATAATTGAGAGTAGAGTACAAGCAGCTGTAGCACAAGTGTACGGCATCTGCATGCCAATAGCATGATAGAGCATGATCTGATCAGATCGGCACGCACCGACGCCGTTTGATCTGCCCGTAAAGCTCTGACTACTGGGAGGTTCTGAGTGTTGTAGTGGTAGTGTTGAAGTGGTAGTGCATCATGTATGGTTCCTTTGAGTCTTGGGTGGGTAAGTGGTACTGTGGTACGGTGTGTTGTGTACGAAGTGGGTGAGGACTGAAGAAGCAAGCAAGCAGACTGGGAATGGAATGGAATCGGCGAATGTATGCACCTGCAGTGACGCTCGAGAGAACGGTCTTCACTTCGATTGGTCAGTACCTACTTACCTTGGTAGATCTCTGAGATCTTCACATCGAATGCGTGGCTCAGATGGCAGAGAGCAATCGATCGCTTCAATAGGTGTAGAATGTGATGTTGCGTTTGCAGATTCCGATGCCGTCGTGCAATCCTACATTCTCTTGGTGGGTAGTGTAGGTAGGTAGGTAGATATGAACCTCCTCCTCCTCCACTTCCTTCCTTCCCCGCATAAGCCCCCAAATCACATTCACGACGATGCTTACCCTAGCCGCCACAAAGACGAGAAAGAGCTGGGATGCATCGCCCAATCGTGGATTTTTCAACGTTACAGTGGCGGTGCCAATATTCCAAGCGCCTGGGAGGGAATGGAAAGGAGATGAAATGAAGTAGTGGGAAACGCGTGGGAGATGAGATGAGAATGATAGACAGGGATGCGCGTTCGCTGTTAGGAAAGTTGTGCGCGGGGTCCTATAGTTTTTGGTGGCTTCGATAGTTTTCAAATAGGGAAGATGACGAGAAATGAATGCGTCTTCTGGAATGGTTTTCTAGATGAGAACAACAACAAACAATGAGTGAGAGTGGAGAAGTGACTTGAACGAGGCAATCTTAGGAAGAATGCAGGTGTGCTTGAAGTAGGAGAGGAATCACTGAAAAAGCAATCATGACACGTGAGGAAAAATCTCCGCGGAAGAAGAAACCAAGGAGACGCGTAGACGCGTTTATCTTTGTTATCATAACAATATCATTTGTTGTGAAATGTGCTATGACAGACATCCTTCACCTCACGCATTCCTTATCCTAGCACCTCTCGCGCTCTCCACAGACGCATATCCAACCAGCGTTGTATTCGAGGCTTGGATGAGGCCTTCGGGTTGATGAGCTGTCGGTTCTTCTCGGCGATGGTGGATCGTGATAGAGTAATGTTGCTGAATTGCATGTACTATATGTACTGTATGGGAAACATGATCAAAGCTTTGCATGCTGTGAGATGAGGTTGTGACGTGGTAAAATGAGTACCTATAGTGGATCGTGGTATTGAGGATTACATTTGATAGTCGTGGTTTTATATGGTCGTGCTGCTGTTAGTACTTAGCAGGTAGGCAGGTACCACTCCTACCCAGGTAGATATATTTGTTCTGTCGGCGGTAGGTAGTGTGGGCCATCGGCTGTCAATAGTGCAGCAAAACGAAAATTTGTTAACGGTGCTGCATGGGCGTCAGGTAGGTGCATGTTCTAGTGAAATTGCAATGGAGTTTTTTTTTTTTTTTTGAATAATCTGTGATGTTAGAAGAATTGCCATCTCTACAGAGTCAATTGTCTAAATGTTTCACAGGTTGATAGCATTCAGCTGTCTAACCTGTGAAACATTACCTCGGCCAACCTCGTGGTTGGTTCCTTTCGTATCCGGAGACGGACGTCGGGATCGGGTCGGGTTCGTGAGAGGAGGAATGGCATGATTGTTTCGAGACAGCAACAATTGCCGAAATGGGCATGTCTTGAAGCTTGAGACGTCTCGTGAACCGTGAGCAGTGAGCAGTCGGAATTCGAGAAGTCAGTTTGATGATGGATGACGTCGAAGTTCTTGATCGATGAGATGATGTACTCCGTATAAATTAATAGTCACGGAACTAAGGCTTCTCCTTGCATTATTTAGGCAGATTGCCATTGGGGCTGTAAGAGACAGTTGATTTACTTGGTGCGATTTGACAGTCATCTGATGGAAAGGGAACGAGGCTGCATTTGATGGCTTTTTATGATGCCACGAGGAATGTTCCATAGTTCGGAGCCGAGAGACAGCAATCTTGAAAGTTTCATGTTTTTAACGCCCCTTCTTGAAGCGGCAGCTTGTTGATGCTCCTTCACAGGTGTGTTTCTGCTGCTTTTCATGATTTCATCCAACTCCTCATCACACAGATCGGACTCATCTCTGTAATCCCCACCGAAGCAATAAATTAGACTTTCTTTAATCAGTTCATCCGATCCATTCCTCGAGGCCAGACCACGGGATCGTCTTGATCATCTTGCTTCCCAGACCTTTACTTTACTTTCCATGCCAGGCACCCCGGACGGGAAACTTTTCGAAAGTGAGGTGGGCTGATGGGATTCCCGGAATCCTGAGATCTCTCATTTTCGAACCGTGCAAGGTTCTCCGATGCGGATTAGTGCAAGGTACGGAGAGGTTGTGACTGGTTCGCGGCAGGAGGCCGTCGCCGCAGGTGTGGATTGCTCAGGGGATTAAATCGAATGAGGAGCGGGTGGATAGGAGATAGTCTACGAATCGGGGACTAACGGCTTTGGGACGCACCCGATACATGGCTCGATGAGGAAATCTCTGTGAGATGTGCGTATGAAAAGTCAAAAGGAGGGCTTTGTACACCACTTCCGTACACTGTTACTTTTGATTTGATGATTCGAAAAGAGCTGAACGGTAATAGAGAGACGAGCATGAGGGGGCAAACCATAACAAGTGCATAGTACAGTTAGTGAAACCGGTTATTTGGTGTATGAGATGCTTGTTTATCGGGGATTTCGAAACGATTGACTTTGGCATAAATCTTGTTCGTAGGGTTTGATAGGCCGCTGGGCCGGTACTCGGGGAACATGGACACACTGGACACTGGACTGGACTGGACAGTGGTTGCTTGGACCTGGACTTTGCGTGGGAAAAGCAAGTCCGGCCCTCTGAGGACCCCGCAGTTGCAAGTACGGTGCGGCGATAACTGAGAGTTTGGGATACCCCCGAGACATCTTGAGAGCTGTTTGACTTGTCAGGTAGGAATGGAATGGTCAGAGCAAAGAATCGATCGAGCACAACGGAGCAAACGAAAACACTGACACAGACTTGGAAATGGAGTGTTGGTAAAAGTACTTGAGAGGTAAGTGAATCAAGCCGGAGCATCACCAACATATGTCGAGGTTCCGCCACAATCCTTCAGGGTACTGTAGTAACTTTCCCCATGCCCAGGCCGCGCATGGTTAGGTACGGACTCTAGATTCAGACAAAGACAGATAGATGCACTTAGGGGTACGTACATGTCAGAACTCAACTCTATCTCGGCAACAATCAGATCAATATCAAACCACTAAGAAGAAATACTTTGGAGATCAAGCCTTCATAAAGAGGGGTAGATAGACACGTTCTGAAGAATGGTGGGATGGTACCGCAAGGTAACAAGAAAACTTTCAAAGTCTAATTATCTGTAACTTGACGTGCGCACTGAAGTTTTGTCGATATCTGATGCTGTACTAAGAACGGACGGACCTTGGAAAGTTGAGTCGCCTTCGAGTCCGTTCCCGGTGGTAAAACGGTACTTCAACTCAACGAGAGTCATGCAAGTGAAAGCAAGTGAAGACAAGCAGGTAAGTACAGGTACGAGGGCACACAACAGAGTACGGCAATTATGCACGCTCGAACAGGAGACTTTGTGTACCGGTACTTGTACACACAGCAGATACGACACGGTCTGTCCGTATTGGTAACTTTGTACTTGCCGAGTCAAGAATCGAGACGCCGCCCTCGTGCTGGCGCAACGGACTTTCTGTCGATCTGAATCTGGATCTTCCGAGAAAGGAGTTGATCGGGTTCTCCTGTTGTGTTTTCGTCTTCCGACTTTATGGCCTTACCTATCGGTGGGTGGGTATGTACCTATGTAGCGAATTCGAGTATCAATCAGCCACTGAGGCTTCAATCAGTAAGGTATCTGAGGCTTCAGCCCTTCAGCTCTTCAGGTACCTACCTATTGATAGCGTTCGATCTCAGCGTACACAAACCCACTCAAACCGCAACCCCCTAGCATCGAATCGTATCGAAGGACGGCAGTTACCATCCATAGTTCCTAGGACCTACTTGTACCTTAGTATAGCCCAACTCAGCTCAGCGCTGATTGCCCATGCGGCCAAGCTCAGGAAGCAACAGATGAAGTACGAGTATCTCTGTACTGTAGGTAGGTAGGTAGGTAAGGTGAGGTATGTATTCAGCACTTGAGGTGGTGGTGCATCAGACCCAAACCAGACCAGACCAGACCAGACCAGATCATCGACTGCACCACTGGCTTGGGTTTGTGTTGGGTTGGGCTAGGCTAGGCTAGGCTGGGCTATCCCCTGGTGCCCCGGAGCCCCTGAGATCAGTACCAAGAAGCCCACCGGACAGGACAGGCCAGGGCAGGCCCAGGGCCAAGCCGGAATCCTTGAGCCCCTAGTGTGTCCCCTGCTCCCTGCTTAATGCCCGGCCCGGCCTGGTCTATCCCATCC
>JACBAH010007751.1:0-73574 GCA_014282315.1 Neospermospora avenae | reverse complement strand
GGTTGAAAGGGATGTTGGAAGTTGAGAATTGAATCTGGTGAGGATAGGGCCATGGGTATACCAATGGGACGGTCAGGCGGTTAGGCGTTTGGAGGATTTCGTTGTGGCTTTTTGGCCATCATGCATGTATTATAACGTATCTGACAACCTTTTGGTTGTCCCAAATAGCACGAATGGACTTTGTGTCGATGATATACATCATTTGAAATCAAGAATATGTCTTACCACTTCGACCATGAAGTCAAGAATTCATGTGCATATGTTATCTCAATCGTCATTTATTCGACTTTGGCGGATAATGGTTTGTTTTCATCATCACAGCTAGGCGAGGCTCAAAATCCAGCGCGGCGATTTCCATCCGTTGCATATGAGTGGCAGAAAGCATCGGTGTTTACTATCTGATTTCATAAGCATGCTGGAGATCACCGTAGACTTTTCGGTCAGGAAACATCTTATACAGAATTTCGCACCAGCTATTGAAGATAGTCCCTATTCCTGATCACAAAGCAAGGAAACTGACAGGATTGCGACTGTCACTATAGCAGGACTTGAATTCTCCTTAGTCGATAGGAATATATTACCGTTCTACAAAAGGGGGTAGATAGAGAATTCTATATTTCAAGTAGACATAAATCATGTAGACTCGTGGCGTTAGATGTGATTCCGAGACCTCTAACATCTGATCACCAATTTGAGTTTACGTGGTATTTAAGGGGCGCCACATGCTGTGAGCTTTTCAAGAACACTCGCCGCTATTCTAACAGTCGTGAACATATAGTAGGACGATAAAGATGGAGCGTAGAAACTCTAAATGGCTAAGATGAAGACTACCTTTGGCGAATCAATATCAGAAATTAAATCCTGGAAACAGGCCACTCGTACTATCCACTGTGATAATTCATGTCTCGTTCCTTACACTCATTTGAAAAAGGACAAGGGTCTGGAGATTCTGAGGTTTTTCACGCGCAGTATTATATGTAATCAAGAATATATCCTGAACACATTCCCAGCATGAAATGCATCGATTGCCCTTGACTCAAACCTGTCCAAATTTTCGAACCGGATTGAGGCTTAGCTATCACTCTTTCCATCACGCCATATTCGCCGTGCCTCGCTACCACAAGTCTTAGGTACCAAAGCTTCTTTCATATCATGGCAATCCGGTACTCAAAGTCACCTTCCACTGGCTGTTCGCATAGGGTGCAGAATCCTGACCTGGTAGTCAAAAACACATGTCTGAGGTCTGTCGATGTCCTCAGACTTTCGAAAAACTCCAGCTCGTCCTGTTCACCCGTGATATAAAGTCCCGTTGCCACAGCCTGCAAGCCTCGGATTTTGATGCGCTCGAGTTCTCTGTCTTGCATCATCATCATGCTCATCTTCGCATGTAGTAGCTTATGCACCACCTCTAAGTCTTCTTTGTTTGCCTCTCCCCTCTACTTGAAATTGCGTAAGGTATCCTGGATGTTAATACTACGGGAAATGTCGTGGACACCAAAGGTACTCAGACGAGGAAGTTTTGAGGATTAAATATATCCTAGTCAAGCTCATTATTGTCCTCTTTGAAAATATCGAGGTACCGTTGCCTTGATTATAACTATAGACATTCTCCAAACTTCCGAGATCGATCAGGCTGTCTAGAGAGGAACCACGGGTACCTTGTTGCCACAGAATCAGGCTCAAACTAAGAACTAAATTTTCCAGGCGGGAGATTATCCTAATCCAGTTCTATGTTCAGATATAACAACTCGAGGCATAGAATATGCTATAGTATATTACCCCGTGGCTTATCATGCTCGATTCGATCCAAATTCGTAGAGCTAATAGTCAGCCCTAGGCTTCTGAGATTTGGTACATTCAGTATATCTCGCACGAGATCCTTCCTGTAACAAGTGAGATTACTGTATGTCTCATAGACATAGAGTTCCGTAAGGTTATAGAATTGCGAATTTGCGACAGATCTTACACTACATATGAAGCTCGTCCAGGGCGATAATTGTCTGGATAACTATAGCCATCGAGGTTTCCTAGGAATTCTTCAAGGGTGCACTCTTTGTGGATGATTAAGCTTTATATCTTAGGACAATCCTATTGCAGTGTTGAAATGTTTACTCTATACAGTATCAAGTCTTCCCAGCTAGAATAATAGTCAGCAAAAGCTTAGTTAGCATCTGCACAAAGTACATGCGAGAAATGAGTCAACCCAGGCGTACGTATCAGAATAGCCTGTACGGCCTCGTTGTAACGCTCGGGGCTTCTAATACTGGTGTCTGAAAACAGTATGAAGGATATCTCAAGCTTTTTGGCGTATCTCAGTGAGCCACTGTCCAGAAGGATTCGAGTCTTTTCGCATCTGAAGAAAGTAAACAAAGACCAAGGCAAGCAACACAAGGAAATCCTCACAACAATGCAGATGCGGCAAAGCAGCAACAGGATAGCTTCATAGCCAGCCATCAGCGACCAAGATACCTCCATGTAACCAGACAAATCAAAGAGGAGAATGCCGTTTACGTATGTGTATGCGTGGTGGTGCGGTACGGTACGGATAGACGATCGCTGCTTTTTCGTACTGCAGCAGACATCATTGACACGAATTTCAGATTCTCGTTGTGCTGCTTCAACAAAACTGCAAATCAATGAAACCGAGCTTCTGAACTCGACAAAACTTAGAGAACCCATGAATGACCACAAATAGCTTATTATGCCTTATCTAAAATACCCTTGCCAGATCAAAGGGTGGAAGAAAATTTCGCGCCGCCAGCTTCATCGTCATCGTTCTCATCCTTGAACCACTAATGGCGACTAGCCTCTATTTTGCCGCTTTGAAATGTCATTTAGTTCTCAGAGATATCTCGACAATTGAAGATCGCGAAGCAAGTGCATAAAACTACTTGACGTCGGCCAGGTTGGTCTCCATTGTAGCAAGTAATCATTTTTCTTTCCAATATCATTGAAAGACCCCAGGACTTTGCTAGATAAAGATTGGAATGCCACATATCTTATTTCTTGACCTCACTAGA
The DNA here is from genome assembly GCA_014282315.1 of Neospermospora avenae. Taxonomy (NCBI): domain Eukaryota; kingdom Fungi; phylum Ascomycota; class Leotiomycetes; order Helotiales; family Ploettnerulaceae; genus Neospermospora; species Neospermospora avenae. The sequence goes on along the minus strand of JACBAH010007751.1, from coordinate 70,554 downwards.
GTAACATTTCGAAGTCACAAAATCAGTTGGCGACATTACTAGAGCGGAATTTCAATGTTCTTAAACAAACATACGACATCTGTAGGCAGGGTGCAAGGCGGACTCGGAGAGTTCATGTGATTATCAAGCAGTGCATATAAGTTTCTTGCTGTGATAGTGAAGAATATATGTCAGATCAACACCGAAAGGATGAGGCCAATGCAAGTGAGGAGCTGCAGTGAATATGAATAAGGCTGCTCCTTACTTCGCACGGAACTTCTGTCCAGAAACTGCAAATCTGGCACGTAAAACATCGATAAGTAGGTCCAATATCTTTCCATTGAATAGGATCGAAAGCCTGAAAATTGCATGTCAATTTTGGAACATTTGATGCTGTAAACGAGGACTTTACAACTTGGGTAAGAAGCATAATGCATAGAACGAGTGCACAGAGGCGGATTTCAAGTGTTTCACAAGGGAATCAAATACCCTCCAAAGTACCCACCGCAGTCAACAGTAACTCTGTAAGTCAGTAAGTCTGGCAAAATCACCAATGCAGCGACCAGGCCCTCGTGCTCAGTGAACCTCTGCAAGCAGAATCATGGGTGTCCTGTAATTCTTCAATTCTTCTGTGACTATCGTTTTTAATCACTTTTGAAGACAAGTATCCTGCGCAATTCATGAAACTACCACTAACCTGATGAATTATGTTAATCGACATGTAGTACGCGAGTAACCCCGAATTCCGAGAGGGAATGGAGAATGGCTGAGAATGGTAATCGAACCTGGAAATGACGGGTTGCGTCCGGTAAGGTCAAGTTACCTTTGGTACCCGTCCTTAACAACGGGAAAGGTGGAGTGAAGTGGGTCTAAAGGATCTGCGCTGGGTCACGTGTTTCGCTTATTTCCTAGCGCCTCAGAGCACACAATTCTGATACCAAAAAAGCGCATCACGAACATTCGGAGATCAACGACATCTACGACAAAAACCACCCTGTAAGTCATCACGCCTCCGCAGACTCCCAATGCGCTCTGCCATCAAATGATATATTACTGACCGTTTTCTCTGCAGAAATCGCCAAAATGAGTACGTTTTTCGCGTTGCGCTCCCCTCCTACTCCAGCCTTCACCCCTCGATGACGACCTCATCCCCAATCAACACCAACATCTATAAACTCATACTGATATCTCTCCAGCTAAGGGTACGGCAAGTTTTGGAAAGCGCCAGTGAGCACGAATTCTCTGCCTTCTTGTGGTTCTACTGCTAATAACAAAACAGTAACAAGACGCACACATTGTGCAGACGTTGCGGTTAGTCGTCCCGATGAGCCCAAGCCGATCGACCACGAAAACGAGAAGCTCAGAAAGATCTGGGGCCCATATGCTGATGTCTTTCAGGTCGTCGATCCCTCCACATCCAGAAGCACACCTGTTCCTCATGCGGATACCCAGCAGCCAAGATTAGGCAATGTACGTTTTATTCGACCCTGGAAGAGGCATCATGACTTGGATGGAAGGTAGCAAGAAGATTCAGAGGCTAATAAGGAGACAGACAACTGGGGCGAGAAGGCCAAGCGCAGGAAGACCACCGGTACCGGACGTATGAGACACATGAAGGGCGTCCCCAGACGATTCAAGAACGGCTTCCAGACTGGTGTACCAAAGGACTCTAGGGGACCAACCGCCAAGGCCGAATAAATCAATCTTCATCGGAGTTGAACTGGGAAGGGTTGCGGATGGATTCTCTGATGTCTTCAGGACTGCGGTCATGGTAGCGAATGCAAAATTTGCAACATTGGGAGCTCAGCTGCATGGTGAATTGTGAGGATATCAAATGGCTGGTTTCTTTGGGGTCATGCATTGCTTCATTGTTCTTGAACGAAATCAAAATAACAATCTGGCAAAAAGTCACATTTGAGAGATACTCAATATTGTGACGACGGACCGAAATATGCGACCTATGGGCAACCATTTTGACATGCAGGATCATTGGCCTCTCTCGAAGACTCTTACCCCGCCATCTCCGCCTACGAAGTACAACAGTTCTTTCTCCTCGACATTTCGAATCTCTGCATCTTCTTCGTTCCCATCCCCAGCGGTGATCCGCAGCACTCCACTAATGTCCCTCGCCGTGCCGGAGTCCAGCAGCCGCAGACTCATGACAACATCCGCCTGATGAGCTGTACTTAGCAGAAGAACCGAGTGGTTCGATTCCAAAGGCGTTTGGTGAGTAGCCACCAGTGGCTGGTCAGCAGACAATGTCATAACAGTTGCATGCACGTTCTGAGAGAGATGTTAGCCTCACATGAGGCGCTTCTGTAAAGACTGACTTACCTCGCGAAGGCCCATCAACCTGTTCCCTACTTCCACGGCACTAATCTTGTCTCCCCCAGCGGCTAGAAGGAAATCTAGCTGATCGATCACAAGCAACACCTTGCTCATACCTGGCGAGTCTTGCAGTACCTCAAGAGCAGCCTGTATTTCTTTCGTGACGCTTTGCAGACTTGGACTGCTAAGGATGTTCTCTCCAGCCCTTGTTGGTGCAGTACTAGACTGGCGAGGAAGAAATAGACTGCTCATCCCATCCACAAAAGTGAATCTTTTCTTGAGACTCAATTTGTCAAGATCAAGACCCTGCCAAATAAACCTTAGCAGAATTTTCCTAAGATTCCGTACCCTTGTGACATAACAAAAATACCATATTCTTGAAAAACTTACCAGTCTCTTTGCATTTTCCTTCCAGAATGCCAAGTCTCTCATGAAGCTCACGAGCAAAACCTTGGGCTCATCCTCAGGCGTCGCTTCAGAAGATGCATCTGAGCTAATCAAAGCGCTGTGCAGAAACCGAAGTACAAGCCAGTTCGAACTGGCTCCCAAAACACTCGTCAAAAGTACCAGGGAGGCCTCGGGCGGAAGCTTCAAGTATGGTTCCAACAAAGGTGGAATTCGCGTAGACATTTTGAGTTGATTTGTCTTTCATAGAATTGCCTGTGATGGCGGTGGACATTTACGCATTTTTGAGCCAAGACATATCACGTGCGGATCGGTCATGACCTCTCATTCGCTCCTTTTGTATTCAACGTTGCTTACTCTTTCTACGTTAGGCCTCTAATTTCACTTGACCAATTTTCTGTTCGGATCTGTGTATTTTGTAAGACTGTTGCTGTTGATTCCGATCCTATTCCCAAAGCCTAGCCTCTTTTGAGACGTTTTCGGAAGAGTCGCTCGTTCTTTTGAGGACTCTATGTGATCGGCCTCCACAATTGATTTTAAAGTGGCACTGTATTTGACCTCCAAATGAGGAAGTGAGTACTGCGGCTAATTTTGGAACAGTAAAACTTGGCTACCAAAGTGATATCTGTCACTCATCATGGAAAATCATTTTAGAGCAGTCTCGTATATGGCTTCGACCATTGGGAAATTCCATGCCCGAAAAGAGGCATTTCGGATATATCATGGCTCAACAAATAGTACTCGCCAATCGCAATACCAGCGAGACAGAATGGTTGATACCTCTGGTCTGAACCATGTACTCAAAATCGACACCAAGAGCAAGACTGCTTTAGTTGAACCCAACGTTCCAATGGATGCTCTTGTTGAGGCGACTCTCAAGCATGGTCTGGTCCCTCCTGTTGTGATGGAGTTTCCAGGTATTACGGTCGGAGGAGGCTTTGCAGGAACAGCTGGAGAGAGCTCTTCGTTTCGATGCGGGTTCTTTGACCGTACTATCAATTGGATCGAAATGGTTCTTGCAAATGGCGAACTAGTCAAGGCTTCACCTACTAAGAATTCGGATCTGTTCTATGGCGCAGCCTCATCATTCGGCACGCTGGGAGTGACTACCCTTTTGGAAGTTCAGCTTATCGAAGCCAAGACATTTGTTGCACTGACCTATCATCCGGTCTTCAGCATCACTGAAGCCCAAGAGGAGATTGAGAAAGCTACCAGTGATATTTCAGTCGATTACCTAGACGGCATCATGCATTCCAAAGACAACGGCGTCATCTGCGTTGGACGTCTTACCAACGACGTTCCTGCTGATACGAATGTCCAGGGGTTCATCCGGCCATCGGAACCATGGTTCTATATCCACGTCCAACGACTTATGAAAGGTCGAACCACTCCGATCACTGAAGCCATTCCTATAGTAGACTATCTTTTCCGCTACGATAGAGGTGGCTTTTGGGTGGCGAAGTATGCATACAGTACGTGTTTTCTATCGGGACCCCGAGTTGATATACTTTCTTCATATTTAACCCTAAGTCTTTCAGCGACAGGCATGCTAAAATGGATCAGCTTATTTTATCACGCCGTTCAACCGTATTACACGCTATCTCCTCGACTACTTCATGCACACTCGCGTAATGTATCACGCCTTACACCAGAGTGGCCTTTCTTCATTTTACACCATTCAGTATGTAATGGGGACACCTATTTTTAACCCTCCTTTGTCTTTGAACATGTGCTTTCCTCTTCCCAAAACATCCCTTTCGATATTTTTGGCTGACCCGCGTTGCGTATAGGGATGTCGCTATTCCGTACCATGAAGCTGCTACGTTCATGACATATCTAGACACCAATTTCAAGCATTACCCAATCTGGCTCTGTCCCCTCAAACAAAGTGGCAATGCATCATCACACAGTCTTCAAGTCCTCAAGACAAATCAGCAGCGTCCTGAAATGATGCTAAACTTCGGTGTCTGGGGACCCGGACCTACGAAACGGGAAGAGTTTATCCAATGGAATCGAGCTTTCGAGAAGAAAGTCGATGCTCTCGGTGGCCAGAAATGGTTGTACGCGCACACCTACTACACTGAAGAGGAATTCGACGAGATCTACGACCGAGAGAAATATGATGCTTTGAGAAAGAAGTATCATGCTACGTATTTGCCAAGTGTGTATGATAAGGTGAAAGTCGATGTCGAGAAGGATAGAAGAGCACGAGAGGGGTCATTCCAGCTGAGGATGATAGCTTTGTTTTGGAGTATTTGGCCACTGATGGGGCTTTATGGTGTGTATAAGGCTATGATGGGTGGGGACTATCTTCTGCCCAAGACTCGAAGGAAGGGTTTGAAGGAGTTGTGATATTTCACTGGCTGCAGGGAGTAGATACAAAACTCTACGTTTCAGGAAAGGTGGAAGTTCGGAAACCCGTGCCTCTTGTGTAAAGGCTGAACTAGGTCATGTCTGGCGAACCAAGAGCTTAGATTAGGAACTTAATGTACTCATACCAAAGGCATAGACATGTTACAAAGTTGTGATCTGATGACAAACTAAAGCCACGAGCTTGCTCCCAAACACGTTCTTCTCGTGGTTAGGTCTTTACATACTTAACTCGCACCTCCGGAGGCGAACCGAGCCAGCTTGATCGTTGTTAAAAATTGATACATAAAAGCAGTCTACGCTAAAGAGCCAACGTCGAGCTGGTACCCGAGTCGGGCCTTATGTCTATATTCCCAGCTCTCATAATATCCTCTCATGGACCAACCTTCCTTTGACCCAGACAGCGAGAGTGTTCCTATCGTCACCACTGAACACCCACTTGGCCATCCTCTCATCCCAACTCTCCCATCCGAAGATATCAACCGGACCTGTGTCACCCTTCTCTCCGCTCCCAACCACACTCATACCAATGAGCTGGGCATCCCATTCCATACCAACCCCAAATCCGCCAATTTTATCGCCCAAGCCAACGACCTTCGCGCCTCCTCTAGTAGCCAGATACAGGACTTCTTCAACACTTAACTTCGCCGAGTCATCTCCTCCCATAGCGACGTGATTGCTCACCAGAGCGGCTTGCCTTACAGCCTCTAACATGCTAGGACTATATCCACCACTCATATCTGTTCCTAGCCCAACATCGACCCCCTTATTCAACATCCACCTCACTCTCGCCGTACCCGAAGTGATCGACGAATTACTGACAGGGCAATGACTGATCTTACCCTCTCTCTTCTTAATCAAATCAAGCTCCGCTTCCGAGAGATGAATAGCATGAGCCAGGATCGTCTTTGGGCCCAGCAAGCCATGGCCATCATACACTTCCGTATACGAACCATAATCAGGGAATAGCTCCTTCACTAACTCACACTCATTTTTGTTCTCTGAGATGTGTGTCTGTACGGGAAGATTGGTTTCCTTTTGTAAAGCTCCAAGACCATGCATCAATTCCGAGGAACAACTCGGTGCAAAACGTGGAGTGAGAATAGGCGTGATGAGGGAATTCGTAGGATCGATTTCAGAGATGTGCTTGATCGTCGCTCGTGAATCTACTAAGGAAGTAGTGGGAGATTCCTCGCGGTAGTAGTCTGGTGCTAGAGAGTCCATGCAGCAACGGCCGATGAAAGCTCTCTGGCCCTTCTCAAGACATAGATCTGCAAGAAGATTGGTAGATGGGACTGAGATTGTGGCGTAGTAGGATGCTGTAGTAGTGCCGTTCGAGATGGTACGTTCGATCACGCGACTGTATACTTTCTTTGCTTTTGAGGCATCTGACAGGCTGCTTTCCATGGGAAACGTGTATGTGTTGAGCCAGTCGAGCAGAGTGCTCTTGCCGAAGATTCCAGCGTTGGGATACTGTGGAGCGTGGATATGGGTATCTAGTAACATCTAAGTCCAAGAACTCGAAGGATCAAGAACGACCTACCTATAAAGCCAGGGAAGAAGAATTGACCTGGCTGAGAGTCGCGTACAATGACTTCTCCAGCAGTCCAGCCGAGCTTGGGAAAGACATTCTCTTCAATTGACTTCTGGTCACATTCTTTCTCTAGAGCAACGATCACTCCCTTCTCATCCACGCAAACAGCAGAGTCATGTAGAAACTCTAGTTCCCCCAGGCTCTTGCTGTGTACAAGGCTTCCCAGAAACAGAGTCTTTCCACTCAAAGAAGCTACCATGGTAAGGATTAGATCTTAGCTTGGAAAGAGCTGAGTGGCTTTGAGTCCGTAAAAGTCGACGAAGTCTTTGGGACTTTTTAATTAGCCGTTTTCGTTTGTTGCTTTACTATAGGTAGATGTGAAGGGTGAGTTCAGATTTATATTTATGTTCGTATTTGTGTTAGTGTTTGTGCTTTTATGGTCCCTCAGCCAATGCTTGTTCCCATCGGGCTGCTAGATAGGGTGGGGCCTCAACACGCCCGGTCAACGCCGATATCCTAGGTATTGATTCAGGAGCTTGATGCCCTGAGAAAAGACAATTGCTCTGTTTTGATTCGAATTGTCTTACCAGTTGCTTATATGTGTGTTGCTCTTCCGCAATTCACGGCAGCTTCCTAAAATCGTCACCTTCCGAGACAACAAATTATGCAAAGAGCCAAGTTTTGAGGTCGCCCAGTTGCAGGTCAGCTTCGAGCGAAGCAAGAGGTAGGCAAGAAGAGGCAGGTACATTTCATTTATGCCACCACGTACAACCTAATGTCACGGAAACTCTATAGGGCATTGCCCGACGTGACATCCGAGAGTATCAAACCTGTCTGATGACTTTACAGGATTAACAATGTCGAGACTTGGATGTGCCAAGCAATTCACAAATCGCTTCGCTGAGAATTTGCCTAGCATTATGTGTACCCCAAGTTCCCAACCCATCGTGAATCATAGATAACTTCGTAAAAGCCACAGCCTTTTCCCGGCTCGTTTGTTAATACATTCTAGTCTAAATGGGTATTCCTGCGCGTCTGGTGCACCAAATCCGATGCGCCGTATATTTTACAGTTTAGATGCTTGCTCTCCGAGGAGCCATAGTCCGGCGAAGAGCCTTCTTCTCCTCTGTCTCATCAACCAATGGAAGAACTCCTTCTTCTCGCATCTTCGCAAGGTACTCCTGCCCAAACTTGTATCCAACGTGATAGATCTCATCAAACTTTCCGAAGTCTAGCGTACCATAATCGTCAATCGGAGGCCGCATGTAGTGGCACCCAGGGGTCGTCTTGGCCCTCTCCAGTGCATCAACACTAGACACATAAGCCAATCTAGCTTGGATTTCGGCGAGTGTAGGTGGGTTCGGAAACGAGGAGAATGGGTTCCAACGATTTGCAAAAGCCCAGAATCCCGACAGAGAGTCTCCAAAAGTCTGTGGTGTATCGTCGTCGAGGCTTCCCACGTCGATAGCGAAGATAACATCCGCCCCTAATGATTTCATGTGAGATACAGTCAAGTTGTCCACGTACCCTCCATCTAGAAGCATGCTTCCTTCATCACATAAAGGTGGGAGTAATCCAGCAAGAGACATCGATGCTCTTACGTATCTCCAAGCGTATCCACTGGTGTGTATCTCTGATCTACTCTTGCTGATGTTCGTGGTATTGCAATAGTACTCCAGCCAGAAGTCTTCAATCTGGGTGTTCCCAAAGGTCTTGAATATACCACGATTAAATTCATGGCCAGTAGTGTAGGATGCAGAGGGATATGTCAGATCTAAAGCAAATCTCCACATGCTGGCCATGCGACCTGCAAACTTCTTGGCACGTCCGTACATGGGAACGACATCTGCTTCGCGTGCGTACAGGGCACCAATAAAGGCACCGATGGAAGTACCACCAATAATGTCAATCGGGATTCCAGCTTCTTCCAAAGCTCTAATGATACCAACTTGGGATATGCCTCGGGCACCTCCGCCACCCAAGACAAGACCGATCGACTTGCCGCAAAGCCGTCTTGCTATCCTGTGGAAATCTCCTTTGAAGGGGGTTTCTGCCGAGTACAAAGGCGTTTGTCTCACTCTCCGAGAGGTGTATTTCTGGATCTCTGCTTGGATCACCTGAACGCGTTGCTTCAGAGCCGACCCAAACTTCCTTGCCTGAGGGTGAACTGGGCCCGGACTGGAGCGAAATGCCATTTGAACATGATGGTGACCACCGTTGATCCATACACGATTTCGCAACCATGCTCTTGTCAAGCCTTGTGGCGAAAACCTATCTGCATGTAGGAGAACCAATTCTTTCCGTGCCGTGGTCTTCATCCCTAGGAGAAAACGCTCATATTCGCCGATCGCCGGTGACCCTTCGGCCAGCCCGACCAGGAGAATACAATCAGCTTGGCTGATACAAGTTTGGGTCCAAGGAGAGTTCACATTGGTGTCTAAGTATCAAGTCAGTAACCTAGACTGGGGCTATGCTTTCAATCGTTCAGGACTGCTGCTCTGAGAAGCCTTCGTCTGATTACACCAACCGAGATAGACTCAACCGGAACAAATATGCTTCAAAGAAGAGAACAGTAACTTACCAGCAACGTACAACACCAGACCATACTTCTCTTCGAGGTCGGCAAGGTATTGCGACAGCTTCAATTTTCCCATTCGACTGAAGGCATGCCTTCCAAGATGGTTCAAGATAGCTGCTTGATTGAGCGAGGTGACTCCATTAGCTGCTCCTATTTGAGTGAGAGCATTCGTTAATCGACTGGCGAATTCAACAACAGGTACACCGGCGGTGACAGGCAGGATTGCCACAGTTCGCAGGTTGATGGTAGAAGAGACCTTGTTGTTCGTGGCACCTGACGTTTTCTCCTTCCCTTGGACGAAAACTGGGTCTTCTACCAAAGCTCGCATACGGGACGCAATGATCTTGGAGATCTTAATTGTTATACCCGGATGCTCCTGAGCGAGACTATTGAATAGCGTTCGTGGAAATTTCGCGAGTTCAGTGTCTCGTATGGCATGTAGTGTTGCAGGCCGCACTGACTCGGTCATGACCTCTAATTCTCCAACACTTTCCCCCTGACCATATTCGCCTACGACCTTCATTCCTGCCTCTTCGTTGTTCTTGACTAAACGAAGGCGACCATTGAGGACGATGTAGATCGCATCACTATCATCGCCTTGGTGATAGATGACCTGACCAGCGTTGACCTGGACCCACTCCAAAGCAAAGTCAATGTGGAGGATCAGTCGTGGTAAAAGACTTGTAAGTCGCTTGGCCATGGTGAGAAGGACCACTGGATACTTCTCTACGATTCTCTCCAACGACGATCTGGGCAGAAACCCAACATATACATCGGTTTTAGCCACAACATCAATGAATGATCGATACGATGATATGGTACCAATGTACCCAGCAATTCCACCAGGCTTAATCAAAGCTAGGCTCTTTCGACCAGGTTTTCTCTTCTTACCATCAGTGGTACCGCTCCCCATAGCAGAGCCAGATGCACGAGATGAGCCAGTCCGTGTCCGAGAGAGGGGAGCAAGAGTCTCTTGGTAAGGTCTAGCATTTGACGATGTATGGTGGGACTGAGACAGCACTATAGAGTCTGACTTATCATCGAGAGGAACAGTGACATCCAAGAACCCATCAATAACATAGTAGAGCCCAGGATTCCGCTCCCCTTGCTCTACCAACACTGATCCTTTCGGGAAGAATACGATCTCTACGTCATCTTTCAGCTCGTGGGCAAGCCCTTGCGTACTCGGATAGCCACCGACACTGATACCACCGGAGGTCATTGATTCTGTGTCGCCATCTGCTGATCCCTCGTAAGGATCAATAAAGCCGAATGCATTGTTGCTGAACACAGCCTTTTGGCGTTTCTGGTCGTATGAGACTAGTCTTGGAGAAGCTTCTACTGAGTCTGACATTCTCAGGGCGTTTTTGGTATTTGTGAGTCCGATGGCCTTGAATATGCACTCCAAGATAGATCCTCGAAACATGCCGTCCTCATCTATGGACTCTTGGCGATGGAGAGTGCTTCGTGGGTTAATGGGGCTGTTGAAAGGATTGAAAGATCTTTGAGCAAGTGGGCTCTGGGTATCGTGGTGCCATACCTCGGGGCCAACATCAGTGGAGCCAGACAGCGTCCCTGTCCCAAAATTGCTGACCCGACGTCCGCCATTACGAGACATTTGTATATTTGTAAGAAGATCCCCGGGACTTGGACTTGTACCAATATCGGTCTGCGGCAATGGTTCTACACGTGCAGAAGATGCAGTCTTTCCTGATAGGGCATGCAAAGTGGCCTCCTTTCGAAGATTATTGGTAGAGCGTCTCCGGCGACCGGCACTGGCATTATGTAAAGCAATGCCCTTGGTCACATCCTCTTCACCGATGCGTTCCCGCTCGCGACTAAATTTTTCCTTTAGTCGCGCCAGAGCATCTCCTCGCAAGAAGTTTGGAAGTTCGTAGGTGGTATATTTGTTCATATGCTTTTCTGTACGGAGAACCTCACTGGTTAAGCCAAGATACGAATGTCCTGTCGCCAGTGTCACTCTTTGCAACCTCGTCAAAATAACCTGAACAATGTGTGCAGTAGCCTTGGGATAGATTCTCGTGAGGCGTCGAAACGCGCTTGCGGGAATGACGGCAATAGTAGTATCAACGGTTGCTCTTGCAACGATGTCTGGATGTGCCGAATTGGTCTGTGTTCTTCTAGGAATTGGCCGTTGTTTTGGTGGTGGCCTATCAGAACTATCAAGTGATAAGGGAGGAATACGAGGTAATGTGCCGCCAGCTGTAGGACTCGCTAAAGTTGACAGGGGGTCTCGAGATGCAGGCTGGCCTCTTTGACTGGGAGCCCCGTATATAGGACTTGTTGGTAGCGATGGAGGCGTGTCATGCGGATTGTGAGCATAAGAGAGTCCAGTACTTGATTGGAATCGTCGATGACCATATGCTGATGAGATGCTGCCCACGTGTTCGTCCTCTTCATCGTGTCTGAGCTTCACATCTTCCGTGAATAGAGATAAAATGGAGAACAAGGACGACATTGGTGCACCATTTTTGACCTCGGTCAGTAGCTGGTAACCTTGTTGAGTGCTCCGCCGAGTATGTCCCTCTCCACTATCAGACGAGTCGTCTGGGTGAAATCCTGCTGGTTCGGAATCCGGCCCTCTACTCTCACGGGCAGACTTGACAAAGATCTCGACCATGCCATCTACGACTAAACAGAAACCCTTCTCTTCTTCCAAGTTCAATGTCTCACCCGCAATCAATTTCCTTGTTTGCATAGTTCTCGTAAGCTCGTGGAAGACAGGCCGCTCCAGGTAACCGAAAACTTTGATGGCGCTCAGAAACTCGTCCAAATAATTAGAAAAGCCAGACTTAGTTCCCTCCTCTGTAGTATCCGGATACAGGTCGATTTCAGGTTCTTTCCTTTGTGGCTCAGGTGGCAGGCGGGCATACATGTTGAGGAATCTATACCTCACAAACCAGCTCAATGTCGAGACGAGGGCAATGGCAATCAACATTCTGAGTATGGATTAGTCAAGTCTGGGCACCTGTAGATAGCAAATAGACTGACAAAGTGGTCGCATTCATAGTGAACGTCAAGCTTGTAGAGAACAGCGTAAAGAGGAAGGTCGGCATAGTGATAGTCGAGAAAGTAATGAGCCAGTAAAGAATCCCCGGAATAACCTTGACCGCAAACAGTGTCATTCTTCCAAAGGCGCCAAACCATGACGACTGAACGCCTTGCCCTCCGACAGTTGTGTTAGCAAGCGCCAGAGCTGAAGGCGCTGTCGACTCCATGGTATTTGGCAGGCCTGACACGCCTTCAATAAGGGCGGAAACAGTTTCCGACATTGCGAGAATAGACTGTTGCATGCCATCAGCATTGGTGGCAGAACTTTCTGCCATCACGACGATTTCGGCCCAGCTCGCTGGCCTTTCATAGTCTTGATCAGATGTTCGATTCGACGTTGTCGTGGGTAACTAGGATCTCGAATGTTCGCGATTCAAGTTGACAAGGGAGCTTACCCAGGCCAGGCCCTACCTCCACCTAAGCTCAACTGGCAGGCGCATGCTTGTGATCCCCGGCCCGGCGAGTCCCGGCGGCCGCTCCCCACCAACAACCAAAAGATGTGACTCCGCCAAAGACTGCGTATTCCTGTCCTATCTCCTCCCATCTACAACGGCTAACGTGCCTACACTACTCAATCTCAGCTTCAAGGACCCAGGAAATTCTTCATACCTAAGACACATACTTGGAGTGTTCAAGCGCAAAGAAATTCTCTCGGTACTAGACTCGCGCCAACCCGCGCAAGAACCGCCATCATGTCTTTAACAAATTGCCGCTTCTATGAGGAGAAATTCCCAGAGATCGATAGCTTTGTGATGGTGAACGTCAAGCAGGTATGTGTCGCATTGGTAGAATAGAGAAATCACACTCATCGGATTTCAGATCGCAGAGATGGGTGCCTACGTAAAGCTTCTCGAATACGATAACATCGACGGCATGATCCTGCTCTCCGAATTGTCGAGACGTCGTATCCGAAGTATCCAGAAGCTTATTCGAGTCGGTCGTAACGAAGTGGTTGTGGTTCTCAGAGTGGATAAGGAGAAGGGTAAGGAAATATCGAACCCTAGCATCTATGCATATTGACGAGGCTGGATGTCAGGATATATCGATCTCTCGAAGCGTCGAGTTTCGCCAGAAGATATCATTAAGTGCGAGGAGAGATATAATAAGAGCAAGATGGTTCACTCGATCATGCGACATGTTGCAGAGAAGACATCACACCCAATCGAGGATCTTTACGAGCGCATCACCTGGCCATTGAACAAGAAGTACGGGCACGCAGTAGACGCTTTCAAGCTATCAATAACGTAGGCCATACTGTGCGCAATAGGAGCCATTTGCTGACCAGATTTGAAGTAATACCGACGTCTGGGCAGAGGTTCAATTTCCAAACGACGTCGTTGCTGATGAGCTGAAGTCATATATCGGAAAGCGCCTGACACCCCAGCCAACCAAGGTGCGAGCAGATGTCGAGGTGACTTGTTTCGGTTACGAGGGAATCGATGCGGTCAAGACAGCACTCCGAACTGCTGAAGCCAGAAACACTCCCGATAACCAGGTCAAGGTTAAGCTCGTTTCACCACCACTTTACGTTCTGACCAGTACCTGCTTGGAGAAGGCCGTTGGTATTCAGACTTTGGAGGCAGCCATTATTGATATTCGGAAAGATATCGAAGCAGCAGGTGGCAGCTGTATTGTCAAGATGGAGCCCAAGGCTGTCACAGAGAACATGGACGCCGAGTTGGAGGCTCTCATGGAGAAGCGAGCAAAGGAGAATGCTGAAGTCAGTGGAGACGAGAGTCAGAGCGAGAGCGATGAGAATGCTGTTGAGGTCTTGTAGGGAAGGCATTTTGGGTTAAATCAAAAGCAATTGTGATAGAGAACTGCATTGCAGGCGCATAGATGGCTGGCTAAGTCAATGATGGCAAGCGAGAGAGAAATCCTTGTTTTTTGTCCTCGTAATCGTATATTCAAAGTTCCAATCTGAAGCCTCGCAAGGCTACCTACAATCCAACGAGGCTGAAGATAGTTTGTGAACCTCAGAATTTGGCTACGGTCTCACTTCCAAAATAACCTTCACAATGTCAACAAGCCGCTTTTTTTCACATCTCAACCGTAATTTCCAATGGAGACCTACCTGGCGTGAACTGTCGTTTTGGCCTATAAGAATTCTGCCTTGGATCCCGGCAATAATTTTCTCCAATGACCATGTCATAGATGTTGTTTGGATCAACGGGCCTTCGATGTATCCCTTTCTGAACCCATCATTCAACGAAAATCTCTCAAAAGACGTGTGCTTAAATTACAAATGGAATCCCAGAGAGAATCTCAAGAGAGGAATGATAATCTCATATCAGTATGTCCAATCGCGGATTGTCACGGCCAAATATTAATGAACTGCTCAGGAGTCCCGCCCACCCTGAAGTGCAGGTAGTGAAGCGCATCATTGCCATGGAAGGAGACATAGTCACTACACGAGCGCCTTGTCCGGTACCTATTGTTCAGGTTCCTGCCAATCATGTCTGGGTTGAAGGAGATAATGAGGATTCCGGCAAGACGCTTGACAGCAACACATTTGGTCCGATTCCTTTGAACCTCATATCTGGGAAACTCACACACTTTCTGGGCCCTTGGAAACGATTTGGACGGATACACTGGGAAGATTACGAAGGAAGCTCGAGGGTCAACAAAGGCTCGCCGGACGATATGTCTGGGTGGCTGGATTGAAAGCTGGGAATTGGCCATGAAAGACACTTAAATTCGCCTGCTACGCGTCATCGCCGTAGTTGAGGTACTGAACTATTTCTGCTCCGTATATCATGAGTACTTTCCTGCTTCGGGACCGTCTGGTATGCTTCCGAGATCTCTTCCCGAGGACTGCACGATGCATTTCCAGTTCCCTTGAAAATCTAGCCTTTGAAGAATTACAAGCTAGCTCTCCTCGATAACTTATAAATTACATCAGGGATTGCACGGAACAAGATATTGAGGTTATTGTAAGTGATTTTGACGTGGTTTTATCAGATTAAAAAAATGGACGATCAAAGAGGCAACCTCAAACAGTACATTGACTATTCCATCTTAATTTAGGTATACTTCAATTTCTCACACCGAGACATACCAAAATGCAGTGTAGTCATAGTAAAAATTGTTCCTTATCAGACAGTACAAGATAGGGTATGCTTATGACTTCACCCATCATTTCAAGCCAAGAAAAGTGAACTGAGAGGTGTGGTCTCTAATTGGTCAGCCTTGTCCTTACATAACCGGCCTGGACTTTTTTGTACAGGAGTTAAGGAAAGGCCGCCATAGATAATCGAGACAACAAACCGCGCACTACTCCACCATAAGAAGGATATAGCTTCTCAAAGTTTCCGACGAGAAGCCCTGAAGGCGACTCAATCGGAAAATTGGGGCAGGACATGTCCTTAGGCTCTCTGGTTTCCAACTTGTTCTCTGGCTCAACACCAAAAAGTCAGGAGCATCGCAGCCAGTTGGGCTTCGCTGATGATGGACTGGAGGGACCCAAGCAGATCTTCGCAGGTACAGACCTCGATGCAGGGAGATTCAGGAACGAAAACATGGCACCGAAAGCGGCTGAGGAGGAAGAGGGACGGCCGCCCTACATACATGTGAGCTTGAAATTTCAAGTACGGCATAGCAATGCCAATACTGACCGCCATAGTCCATGATAGCAGGAGGAATGGGGGGTACTACGGGAGATCTGTTGATGCACTCCTTAGATACAGTCAAAACGCGACAGCAAGGGGACCCGCATATGCCACCCAAATATTCCTCGATGTCCTCGACATACGCCACTATCTTGCGACAAGAAGGGATACGAAGGGGACTATATGGGGGCTGGGTGCCAGCAATGCTTGGGTCATTCCCAGGGACAGTGATATTCTTTGGAACTTACGAGTATAGCAAGAGGCACATGATAGATTATGGCGTCACACCACAAATCGCCTATCTTACAAGTGGTATGTTGTGAAAGAATATATCGAATGGGAAGATATGCTAATTGACTGTCAGGATTTCTTGCAGATTTCGCGGCATCATTTGTCTATGTCCCATCTGAAGTTCTCAAAACTCGATTACAACTCCAGGGTAGATACAACAACCCTTTCTTCCAGTCAGGATACAACTATAAATCAACGGTCCATGCCGCCAAAACTATAGCTCGCCAAGAAGGATTTTCCGCTCTCTTCTACGGTTACAAGGCCACCATTTTTCGAGATCTTCCCTTTTCCGCACTACAATTCACATTTTACGAGCAAGCGCAGACTTGGGCCAGGCAATGGAAGCAGAGTCGAGACATTGGACTGCCATTAGAACTTTTCACTGGAGCTTCTGCTGGAGGGCTAGCTGGCGTTATAACTTGTCCACTCGACGTAGTGAAGACCAGAATTCAGACTCAAGTCAATGTGACTACCCAGCCAGATGCAAAACAGTCATCTTCGGCCAAACCAGCACCAGCACCAATTCAGATCAGAGCTGGGCCGGCAGCAATCAAACAACAAATCAGGTCAATCTCTACTTCTTCTCCTTCGACGCACTTACCGCGGCCTGGTTCGATTAACCTTGACACATCTTCTGTTGTCACTGGATTGAAGCTTATTTACAAGACTGAAGGAATAGCTGGCTGGTTCCGTGGAGTTGGGCCTCGCTTTGTGTGGACGAGTGTACAAAGTGGTTGTATGCTTTTCTTGTACCAAACTATATTGAGGAAGCTAGAAGTTTTTACTGCTCCCGAAGACCAGGAGTCAGCTGTATGATGCGAAGTGGCTTGATAGGCACAACAGGGAACACAGGAGCATTGGAGCATTTGTAGGTATATGTGTAGTAAAATAATGCATTGGGCGGCGTTGAACATGCACGGCATGATGGATTAGACAATAGATCAGATCTTCACTTTTTGCGCATAGCATACTTACCTACTTTGAGCAATAAACGGTTCATCCACTCATCTATCCTTGCTTGCTTGAACGACTGCTTTTAGCTACACGTCTGAAGGCACAAGATGATGTGGCTATTGCAATAGTCGGGCTTTACAAAAACATTCGAATTCATGGCATTTTATTTTTAATGTTGCTTTTTTGAGTGTTATTAAGTTTTACTGAACGCTGTGTTGAGGTGTTGTGAGGGTCCTCCGATATCCCTATTGATAGTACGAATAATTGATTACGTAAACATCCTCGACATTATGCCATGCGCATGTAAATTTCCCTTGCCTTCAACAGAGAGCCACAACATCGAAGTGCAAACCGGCGCCGCTTCACCTGCACGAATCGATCCGCCAGCTTGTCGAAGTGAAAATGGCTAATGTTTCATTTCAGCAATGCCGACATCTCTCCCTGTACCTTCCAAAGGTGCTTTACGAGCCCTCCGCCAACTCGCCCTCGGAACCTCATGCACAGTAGCATTTGGCGCAGGCCTGC
The DNA here is from genome assembly GCA_014282315.1 of Neospermospora avenae. Taxonomy (NCBI): domain Eukaryota; kingdom Fungi; phylum Ascomycota; class Leotiomycetes; order Helotiales; family Ploettnerulaceae; genus Neospermospora; species Neospermospora avenae. Next base: position 52,910 of record JACBAH010007751.1, on the reverse strand, counting down.
TAACGGAAGACCGCCGAAGACGAATCCATTCTGCACGTGAGATTCACGACAATGCGAAGAGGATTAAGTCGTCAAGACAGTATCACAGTACAGGCACTACCTCACTAGAGGCGTTGGAGAATCAAGTTTCACGATATCGAGATGAAGCATTTTGGCTCCCAAGTAATGTGTCCAAGAGTACAACGCCTGTGGTCCAAGGCTCTGTTACCTCATCACATCATACCACTTCAATAGCGCCGCCGGAGATAGCACAGTCTTCGGTCCCCAAAATACACCGCAAATGGGCACAATCGCCAACGCGGGCCAGGAAACCGTCCTTGATTTCTTGCAGCCCTCTAAAGTCTGAGCGGCTCGACGAGGAGAACAATCGACTGCGGCAGCATCAGATTCGTCAAAGGAGGATTGCGGCCGACCTGATACAGATCCTCGACAGAGAAAGACCAGATGTTGATGGAGCTGCTAGCTTGTTCTTGAAGAACTTTGAGGAACGGGCGACCAGTGACAAGTCTGGCCTCCTTCCGGAGCTGATTGAGGCATCCGCCACGGTTGCAGTAGCTTGTCAACGACAATCCATGTTTACCACCTCAGCAAGGATTCTGGATACTGTCTTGAGCTACGGTCCCATTGCAGAGGAGGATTTCAACCAATTCAAGCCCTACAGGACCATTCAGCAGTGGATCTCTATGAAGGACAAATTGTCTTATTCGGAATTAGATGCGAATGACTTGCAAAAGGCCTGCTCACTATACTTGACGAAGTTTGTAGAAAAGCCGAAGTACATGTCGGACCACATGCGCTCGATAGGAGAGAGACTCTGTAGAGCGACTTATGAGCAGGGCTTGTTCATTTCGACTTTGGCCCTGTTCTTTCGAATAGAACAATCACGAGTCGACAACCCGCCCACGTCTGTGGACTCCCTCATCAAGGCTACCCATTCTCTTGGACGTCACAAAAAAGTAATTCGGCATTTTCAGCAATTCTTTACCCAGACGACTCCTGATCAGACGCAGTTCTTCCAGGTCACGAGTTTGGCCATCGACTCAGCACTTACTATTGGAAGACTAGATGAGGCTGAGGGAATTCTTACCACTGCTGGTCAAATGGCTAAGGCAGGAGGATTAGACCTCTCGACAACGTCTTTTCTTCGCATTATCGGGGAAGAATATCGAGCACACCGAGACCTTGTCCGCCTTCAAGAACTGTTTAGCCGCCTTAAGCCGCTTTCTTCGCACATACGCCATCCACAGGCACTTTATGGTGCAATGATTCAATTCTGCATTGAGGCTCATCAAGAAGAGTTAGCTACGTTATATTACAAGGAGCTTCGCGATTCTTTTGACCGCTCTCCAGAGGATCTCCGTATCTGTGGCCACTTCGCGCTTGCGAAAGCTTACCGAGGAGATTGGGAGGGTGTCAAAGTAGCCTTTGACGACATGAAGCTTTCCATCCGCAACCGTCGCGAAGATTTCAGTGCCGCATTCACCCCCGTACTGAAGGAGTTTGCGAAAAACCACTCTGTGAATGCTATAGAGGACTTCATTCAATACTTCATCGATGAGCTTCACTTGAAAACGACACCCCTCATCTTGAGTGCCATGATCGACGTATATTCGAAAATACACGAAGTCGATGCCATGTTTAGATGGGTCTCCTATGCTGCCGCAGATGGGTGCGTAATGAACTCGAAAATCTTCAATACCATCATGAGAAATTGTGCAAACAAGTTCCGGTTCAGTTATAACGAACTTTACCGACTGTATCAGTGGGGTCGCGACAACAGGGCAGATCTTGTGAACAACGATACATTGACCATCTTGCGAAGTATTGCCGTAATTCGTTCTCCTAATGAAGCCAAGAGAAGCGAGAATCTTCAGAAACTAAAGCGACTTGACACACCTGTCCAGATACGTGGTAGCAACGAAGTTTACAGAGCGATGAGTATCACCTATGCAGAGAACAACCGCAACGCAGTCTTGGAAATATTTAAGGGCGCCCAGCGCGATCACGTTCGGCTTCAAACTAGGCATCTAAAGCTTGCCGTTCGAGCAAGCTTACAACTGAGCGAGGATAACCTCGAGGAAACTGCAGGAATTATTCGAAGCGCCCGAGCCAATGGCATCGACATTACTGATGCAGTAGCCTCCGTGTTCATCTATCAGATATCATATCATTATGCAAATGGTGGAGATATGGGACGTGGCAAGCCGGAAGATCTTGTTCAGCGAGCGGAAGAAGCGATACATTCTTTCGCAGAAAGTGGACTCGAAATTTCTCAAATGGCTATCACGCACACAGCCAATATCCTTCAGAAACGAGGCAAACATCGCATGGCAATCAATTTTTGGGACTTCATGTCCCGCCGTTTCAACGTATCCAGATCGACATTTGATCTTGCCACTATGACAACACTTCTTAACGCATACATCGGCTCTAAAGATGGTGACGGTATTCAGTGGGTTATCAAGACCCTGTCGGCAAACAAAATACTCCCAGACGTACAACTCAAGGGGGTCTTGAAGCAAGCTAGAAAAGAGGCTGGCCATAAATTGGATCAGAATCCGTACTCTGAATGGCTCCATCGGTGGTGGGATGTTTTGAATACAGCTCACGCAGAAGTCAAGCATATGCGACAACAAGCTTGTCTCACCAAACAGCAAATCAAGCGCAAAGTGGTTAACATACTGGCAGAAGCTATTGAGGACCAGGCTTTAGAGCGTGCTGTGGGTTCGGATCGGGCGATGGAGCAAGAACAGTCAGAGGGCGTAGAGGACATCCACATTAGAGAGGCAGATGCCAATCGGGAAGACGTCCAAATCGGATCTCCTCCAGTAGCCGGTCGGCTTGCTGCACTTGGATGATGAAACGATGTGTATGAGGTATGTATATAGTGTATATAGTGTATATAGAACGTGTAGATTATACATAATCTCTTAAGGATGGCACATACTTGAATTGCTTTTACCACACATATTCCACGCCTTGCATAGTGCACTCATAATCAGAAATGGCCCATTACACCATTTCTGAGCTCGTCGGGGAAAATACTAATAGGTCGAAAGATCGAGTTGGATGTAATTCTTGATCGGCGAAGCGACGCGTATGTATAAGAATGAAGGCATCATAATTGTTAGACTCAAGATCGAGTGTGGCGAAGTTGTGGCATGACATTATAAAAGAAATACTTCAAAAAGTCCTAAAAGTTTTTGATATGAGAGGGTAACAATTTCTAGGAGAATTGCTTGGTCGGAAACGGATTTGACTGGCCTTGGATTGGCAATATCATCATTTCGGAAGATGTTGGAATCCAGAAAAGAATTAATGGAAGTTGTTGTTTGGAGTCACGAAAAGAAAGCAACTTTTTGCTTGTTGAACACGCAATGCAAGGGTGCCGTCGCTAGATTATCCAAGCTCGGCTCGCCCTTCCTTGCTTCTTCGCGTACGTCTGGACATATTTACTTAGAGCTGAAAACGAACAAACCCTCAGAACAGTCTTGATTGACATTGACATCGGATCCTAGCCACTATCCATGGAAAAAGGCTCGTGATGTCCATTGTCGCTGAGTATGGCATCAACTGCTCTCACAGTAGACAAGTACTAACTCGTTTGCAGCCAGATTCGTCGCGTTGACAGCGCGTTGGACGGAGTCTTACAACTGATTCCGCACTCGGCCAACGATGACTTCTTCGCAGAGGAGAGCCGACCGATCTCGTCATCTCCCCGAATCGAAGAACTGCAGAGCATAGTGAAGGCTTTATCGACGACTTCCTCCTCCAGCCCACTCTTATCCTCATGGCGAATCTCGCAACTTCTCGAGCGGGCAGCACTTTCGGAATTCGTTGCAGAGGACGAGCAGGATCTATTCACAAGCAAATACGAGGCAGATTTGGAATGGCTGCTCGTAAGCAAGGCTACAGTGCAGACATACGGTCTCTTGATGAGTACGCTGTTGGAGCAGACAATTCCTCTGAATGATGATATCTGGTATTGGGACGAGGTGCTAGGATCATACACATATTCCAGCCTGTATACTGTACAAACATCGCCCCTAAGGTTCTGGACATGGTCGAAGGGCATCTATGTCGACACGAAAGGGCGCCTAGAAAGAGTTAGAGAATCTCCGCCGGATATCCTGTCTGCACGAGAGATTGGGACAAGCTTGACCGACCAGTGGAAGCAATTCTACGGGGTCGTCAAAGAGAGTATAAGAGACAGCTCCGTCGCCAACATCCAGCAACAAGTTCTCTCTCCTATTGCCCTTTGCCGCTCTCACGCTAGGCACAATCAAGCACGGCTGCGACGACTACGGGAGATGGGAGCTAGCGGTTTGGGCATGCTGATGGATGAAGGAATGCACTTTGATGTCAATGATGATGACAACAACGATGTAACGAAGAGTGCGGAACGAGATATGCATGAATGGAAGTTTGTTGTAGAGAGGAGTGTGGCTTTAATGGATACCGTTCTTCGAAACGTCACAACACTAGATACGGGCATTTCCGAATTCGAAGATAACGTTTTCGCAACTGTCGACGATGATCCTGAGATCACAACTAGAGAGACTACGCCAACAGAGATTGCCAGGCCCTCGAAGTTAGGCATGCGTCTCCAGCATATTCTTGAAGTTCATGTTCCAAATCATATTGCTTCTTCGCAAGCTCTCGTGGCCAAATATGGTCGTCCATCGAGACTTATCCGGTATTGGCTGCCTGCTACGGCCCTCCTCCTATCATCAACGACTATCCTTAGGATATTTGTCAATAGACAGGCCGAAATCATCGCTTGGGTCAGAGATCTGGGTGCAACAACACGAGACTTTTGGCTGAATTGGGTAGTCGAGCCTACGAAGAGAATCATTGGCACCATACGTCATGATAAGGATAGCGAGGTTGCGATAATGAGCAAAGATAGTCTCAAAGGTGACCGGGAAAGCTTGGAGCGAATGGTGGTGGATTTCGCTATCGACAATCCAAGCTGGATCGGACAAACTTCTCTTAATGATACTCAGATTGCTGAGATACGATCTAAGGTCAAGGAGGGTGATCTCACAACAGTACTGCGAGCCTACGAGAAAGACCTTCGAAAACCTTTCGTCGGTGCACTTCGAGGAGACCTCGTGCGGACCTTGCTGATACAGGTCCAAAAGACCAAGGTCGACCTAGAGGTAGCTCTAAGCGGCATCGACGCGTTACTCAAGAGCCAAGAGCTGGTATTCGGATTCGTCGGTCTTACTCCAGGTATTCTGGTATGCTTTGCCGCTTTCCGCTACCTAGGAGGTGTACTTGGGAGCAGGAAGGGTTCAAAGCAAGGCCAAAAGGCGAGAGCAACTGTCAGGGTACTTCGCAACATTGACCGAATTCTTACTCTGGCGACTCCAACACACAACAATTTGCTGTCATACAAGGACCATGGGCTACTATTGTGCGAGGTTCACGTGCTGCGACAGCGTGCTCACAAGCTCTTTCCTAGTGAAGCTGGAAGAGAGTTTCTTGAAGATCTGTCAGATCTGGGTAATATCAATAGCGGTATTGGGCAGCAACTGAGAGTCCTTGAGCGCATCCGATGGGGATACGCAAAATGGCTGCAGTAGACAGTAAAACAATATGTATACTAATACAGCTACAAATACAAAGAAACATTTCAACAGACACATCGTAACACGATGCCTGAGTACACGTTCTGGCGAATCCGAACTTATACCTTTTTGTACATCAATACGTGATACCCAATCATTGCAGTATCTAACATTTCAATCTGACATTCAACAACTCGCAAATCTTCGGTAAAATGTTCGCGTGAATGCATTCCCTCGCTCGTGGATTAATCCTTCCCCTTTCGGCGCAAGCGATACAGAGCCGCTCCGCAACGCGACCTCCTGCCAATGCCGCCGCCTTTTGCCTTACCGTACTCCTACATCGACCAGATTCATTCACGACCGCTCCGCCCCTCGACGTGTCCAGGACAAAGCAAAAATCAAGCCAAACCGAGCCCTGCTGCACTTCCCACCAACTTGAATCACGGTGCCAACTACGAACTATTCCCGCGCATCGTCATCATCTTGCTGCACCGCCTCCAGGCTTCTATTACATTAGCAACTCCCCGCGCTGCCCTGCTACCCCTCAGGACCCTGATATCCAGAGGCCTACAACCATACAAGCACTTTCACATACTTCCAACACTGCGCGGTCAACTTCGAGATGGCTGGAACCCGTAATTATGACTTCTTGGTACGCTCTGCTGGATCTACTGTCGGAAGCCTGGGTGCTAACGTACCTCACAGATCAAGCTGTTGCTGATTGGAGACTCTGGAGTTGGAAAATCATGCTGTCTGCTCCGATTTAGTGAGGACTCTTTCACGCCATCCTTCATCACTACAATCGGTATCGACTTCAAGATCAGGACGATCGAGTTGGATGGCAAGAGAGTTAAGTTGCAGATCTGGGATACCGCAGGACAGGAGAGGTTCCGTACCATTACGACCGCTTATTACAGAGGTGCTATGGGCATATTACTGGTCTATGATGTTACCGATGAACGTTCATTCAACAGTACTGCATCCTCGAAGCCCAAATACCCCCTACACAGCTAACATGTGCTTGCAGATATCCGAACCTGGTTCTCGAACGTTGAGCAACATGCCACTGAGGGCGTGAACAAGATCCTTATCGGAAACAAGTGTGATTGGGAAGACAGACGCGTGGTTTCTACAGAGAGAGGACAGCAGTTGGCCGACGAGCTCGGCATTCCCTTCCTCGAGGTCTCGGCAAAGAGCAATATCAACGTTGAGAAGGCTTTCTACAGTTTGGCAGGAGATATCAAGAAGAGAATCATCGACACCGCGAAAACGGATCAAGCGACAAGCCAAGGTGTAGATGTTGGAGCGCAAGGAAGTGGAAGTGGGTTAGGGGGCAAGTGCTGCTAGATAATGGATGCTTGGGAGGACTACGTTTCGTTTGTCAAATGAACAGATTCTGGGCGGAGTTTGGTCGTATCATATGGTATTTACAAATTGAAGGCATTATTTGGTCTATGCTTTCGAGGTTTTAAGGTCACAGGAGTGTAGGCGGCAGTGGAATAATGGAACAAGACTGTATGTGTGATTTGTTTTATTTACTGTGTTACCTTAGTGTTACCACAAGATCTCTGCATTGACTGTTGGAGGAGCATCGTCCCCTGCTCGTGCTACTCGACTTGAGGGAAACGGACGTTGATGCCATTCTCTGGCAAATCTTCGAGCCTCATTCGAGTCCCTAAAAGCTATTGTGTATCGCGCCGGACCTTGAAAGGTAGGGCGCCGTCTATTGAGTGCGTCAAATCCAACAGGCTCTCTGGTGGATGTTGATTGTGATTCGAGCTTAACAATAGCTTTGTTCAGTGCCCCGGCGAGCTTCCAATGTAGATTTCGCCGTTTTCCATCATCCAAGATTGCATTTTCCACATCCCCATTCCGTATGTTGCCGCGGTCAGTGCTAAAGAGAACGATGTGCTGCGACCTGTCCTGCCTTGTTACTAATGAAGCTGGACCAGTTGCGTCGATCATGAACTGTACGCCTTTGCTGTAAGGGGGCTCTAGCAGTCTTAGAGATAGCCTGCCTCCAGCCGGTACCAGTGTGAAGTTTCGCTTCAAAGATTCAATATCTTCGTCTTCCCTAAGACGATTTTCATGCCTGGAAAAGTATTCACTCTGTTTGCTAAGCAACAAGAGGCGTTGAGTCTTGTCCAGATATAGTCGCGCAGCCGCAAGGCTCGAGAAGAGGAGGTAGTACTGGCCGAGGGGCTCGAGTGTAACGTTATCGCGGGCAGGAATGACTGCAGGACTTTAGTGGAAGGATCTCGATATTTTAGACCGGAGCCATACCTTTGAGGATTCCACTAGTCCAATCTTCAATGTGATTTCCCCTTGGTCCTACCCGATAGAAGTCGCTCTCTTCCAATCTCTTGCTACATGCATTCAGAACAAGAACGCTGACTCTGCTTCTACTAGTGCGTGACTGGTCCTGCAATCCATGTTGCCCGCGTTCAATTCTCTGGTTTGAGGCAATGGTGGAGGGCATTTGCCTCACGGGGAGAATCTTTCGACTGGCACGATTCTCGCTCTTCAGCCCGGGAATCGTCTTGTGTTTTTCCATAATCTTTTGCCGTGCTTCTTGCTGCCTCTTATCATGCGCATCGAGTTCTTTGGTATCCATGCCCCAATTGAATGCCGGTAGCTTCTCTAACCTCTCTCTCGCCTTACTCTCTCTTTTCTGCCGTACCATAGCTTCTTCCGGAAATAACTCTTCGAAGAGTGATAGCTCCTCCACACATGATTCTGGTACTTGTTCGCTGGACTGATGCTGAATCTTGTCCGCCTTAGGATGATGCATTTCCACTGCTGTTCCCGAGTATCTTGGTCTTCTGATTGGAGTGAGCACCCTGTGACCGTTGAGTCTGCTTAAACGATGGGCCTTATCTGTACGCTGCATCAACACGGTCTCATAGCCATCTTGATGTTGCGCCCTGGACTCGGATTCGTGGATTCGATCCGCGTTCTGATGCCCGTCTCGTTGCTCCTTGTATTCTGGTTGGTGTGGTTTGGGATCTGTCGTGACCTCAATTGGCCTGAAACTTCGACTCAAGTCAGCCTCCTTCCATTCGATGTTCCTTTGTATTGGTTTCTGTTCCCGGCCAAGCTGGCCAGCCTGCCTCCTGTTGTCATTGTCCTTCGAATAACCCGATTTGTGAGCCCGCTGTGCAGCTTGGGCCAATTGCCGCGAGTTCCATGCTGGCACTAAGAACTGCGGAAGCAGCAAACGTGTCGGCAGCATGAACAATCACCAGCGGCAGGTTGCAGGTAGACCTGTATAGTTTTGGTTGACTTTGGTACCTTGCGCATTTCGTTCCTGGGAGAGCTCCAAGCTACATTATAAATTCCGCCGGGCTTGGCAAGTTGACTGGAGCGGAGCGGGAACTTTCATGCAAGGCTGCACAAAATTATTTTCGATGGACTCTTTTTTTTTATATTTCAGCTCAGGACCGTCAACAATGCGAAATATTTCAAATTCCACAAACCCAGCATGTCTAATACCCAGGACACGCAGAAGACCTTGGAGGTCAAGATAAGACCATCTGGAAACAAAGATCGCACCGATCAGAATGGTATATCACGTGTGTATCTCGCACCTATAGCACTCTCTGAGCTGAATCTCAAGCCGGGAATGCTTTGCAAGATTTGGAAGAAAGATGAACAAGTGAAGAAGGAAGCTATTGCATGGAATACCACCGACAAGGGCAATAATAAGAATGTTATTCATATGTCCAAAGCCTTTCAGGATTTTTGCGACTTCAAATTTTCAGACGAGTTGGTCGTTTGTGGTGCTGGCGATGTCAGCTTAGCGGGCTCAATATTTCTGAGGGATATTACTTCACAAGAGTCTGGCCAGCTTCCCGAACTTGGGGATGATGAAAGACCTCATTGGGAATGGTTTCTCCAGGAGAATTTGAGTACGTTACCCAGCTATTTTGAAATGAAAATGCGATATGGACGAGTGAATCATAGTCCGTCCATACATGAAATTCTCGATGCGTCTCTACACACTTTTCGTATCTATTCTATAAACACCTGTACTCAGCTGATTCTTCCCCAGAACGTGCCGATATTGTCTTCACAGGCATGATATTCAAGGGTATTTCCCTTCGGGGACCTAAACGAGATTTCATTGTTGACTTTGTCAACGGTAAGCCAGCTGGTACAGTCAAGTACGAATCAGATACATCTGTCAAAATATCAAGTCGGGCAGGAGTCCCAGATCAAGTCGAAGTTAGTGGACCTCTGGCACGCCTCGAGGTCGTCGATATCGCGGGTATCGATCAAGCACTCAAGAAGCTCAACCGATTTCTGAGCAATTTCGATCGGCAATTCAAGTTTACATGGGCACAAAGGTCCTGTGCCGTGCTTCTACACGGCGGTCATGGATCGGGGAAAACCTACCTTTTGAACAAAGTGATCAATACAGGCTGGAGCAAGAATGTTCTCCGTCTTGAGAGCGATGCAAAGATTTCTAACGTTCGGTCAACTTTCCAAGACGCCAAGCTTAGCCAGCCCAGTATCATCGTGATTGATGATCTTGAATCTCTTGTATCGAAGGAGGATGTCACGTCTAGCAATATGGCCAAAGCTATTGGTGAAGAACTTGATGTCCTTGCGCAAAGTCATTCAGGAGGGTCGTTGCCACGAGTCCTTGTAATCGCAACCTCCTTACTCTCCAGCAACATCCCGATGTCTCTCAAGAAAAGATGCAGATTCCGGACAGAAATTCCATTACCCGTACCTGATGTATCTGCGCGAAAGGCCATACTGCAATCTCTCCAACCTCCACTTGATCCAAGTACCAGGGAAGCTACACTCAACAAGCTTGGTGACCGAACGCATGCCTACACCGCGGAAGATTTGGTAGCTCTACTAGATGCTGCTTGTGAACTTGCCGAGGAGAAGGTCGAGACAATGCAGTCAGAAACGGCAGAAGAGGCGGCCGAGTCAGAAAATCCAGATTCTTTCTACCTGACACAGGAAGACATCGAACAGGCTTTGCTTTTGGTCCGACCAACGGCCATGCATGACATTACATTACAACCACCAAGCGTGCGCTGGGACGAAATTGGAGGCCAAGACAGTGTTAAGAATGCTCTTCGCCGTGCTGTTGAGACTCCTCTGCTTGTAAGCTTTTCCTTTGGTTCGTGAGTCCACTTGCTAACAAAATTTAGAATCCCGAGCGAATGAAAAGAGTCGGTGCCTCGCCCAAAAAGGGACTTTTACTTTACGGGCCTCCCGGATGCTCAAAGACTTTGAGCGCACAAGCCATGGCTACCGAAGTCGGGTTCAACTTCTTCGCAGTCAAAGGAGCCGAGCTGCTCAACATGTATGTTGGCGAGTCTGAGCGAGCAGTCCGCGATGTGTTCGCGAGAGCAAGAGCAGCCAGTCCTAGTATCATATTTTTCGACGAAATCGAGTCGATAGGAAGTAAGCGAAGCGGTCGAAACACCGGTGTCAACGTCCTCACGACATTACTGAATGAAATGGATGGTATCGAAACACTGAAAGGCGTCACTGTCTTGGCAGCCACAAACCAACCTCAAGCTCTTGACCTAGCATTATTACGACCAGGTAGATTTGACAAGCTTCTCTACGTCGCACCGCCAGATCTTGAAGGGCGGCAGGAGATTCTCAGAGTGAGGAAGCGGACAATGGATATGGCGGATGATGTTGACATTCCAAGACTGGCAGAGTTGACAGATGGCTACTCTGGCGCTGAGCTTGTGGGTATTTGCCAGACTGCCTGCGACGCTGTGATGGAGAAATGCGAGAAGACGGGAGAGGAGTTGCAGGTAACTATGGATGACTTTTTGGGTGCTATCAAGTTGGTCAAGAAGCAAATCACGCCGAAGTTGATCGAAGGATATGAGAGGTGGGCCGCTGGCGCAAGAGGTGATACAGATTAGACAATGTTCCGCATACGTCACCAATATATCGTAAAGAAATCAACAAGATCGACGTAATTGATATACAGGCAGCTTGAAATGCCAAGCCTTACTTTTCGTGATGTTGATGGGCGCACCTTTTGGTGCGAGTCTTGCCAGATTTGCTAACTCCTATTTATCTTCTCAGGTTTTCACTTACAATTATCAATCAATGAAAACCAAGATTTCCTATTATGGAGATTAAATTGATTTTGTGACGTTAAAGGACACTTGCTGTGCTACTTTCATAAACATGAACATATTCTGAGGTCATTAAACAAAACAACACATCTCGCTAAGTCAGAGACGAATTTGCCGACTCAATCCGTCTGCAGTAGCTCCACGGAAAGTCTGGCAAATCTGTTTTGAAAATCAAACTGCAACACATAAGCCTTTCAGCAATTGAGATCATGATTTCCAGTAATAGTGATTCAAAACAAACATGACGTTTCATATTACAAGCTAAATTCGAGATTTTCACATGTCTTTCCAAATACTCCTTACGTCATCACATCAATATAGTACCGAAACCGTTTTGCTCAACAGTCCAGTCCAAGCACTCCCATCAGCAGAGCTAAGAGGACCCAGAACAGAAAACATAATCTTCTCGCGGTAGTATCCAATTTTCCTATAAGACAAGCTTTTTCTCATGTTCACTACTTCCAGCGGAGAGACGTTCTATCATCCACTTCCAATTGATCCACCAAAGCACAATAACTCAAAGCAGTTGGATAAGCAAGCAAACATGGCACCTGCTAGAACGGAAGAACATGATTTTGATGTTTCTATTGAGGAAGTCCCTGTTACTATTCAAAGACGCCCTTTTATTTCGAAAAATGGAGATGCGTTAAAGGATCCAGGTTCGTCATTGTGTTCATTAGTACGGATCGAGTGAATTGGACTGATGAGATATTAGCAACCCCACGAGCCAATATCGCAGCTTCGATTGAGGAGCCGAACGGAACTCAGAAAGGAGATTATGCTCGCAGATACAAACATCAAACTGTAAGAATACAATGCCTTTACTTACTTAGGGACATGACACCAATGTCAACGTCACTTCCTCTACAAGTCCCAAAACTCTTAAACAACACCCCTAACATCCTCAGGTTCTCCAGCAGCATCTATCCTATTTCGATCCTGATAGAGATGGCATAATTTGGCCCCTCGACACCTACCGCGGGTTCTACGCTTTGGGTTACGGCGTCCTCCTCTCTCTCCTTTCCCTTGTCATAATCCACGCCAACTTCTCCTACCCAACCCTCCCACCAGGTCATTTCCTCCCCGATCCCTTCTTCCGCATCTACGTCGCTCGTGTACATAAAGACAAACACGGTAGTGATTCAGGAACTTATGACACCGAGGGCAGATTCATACCGCAGAAGTTCGAGGATATCTTTGCGAAGTATGCGAGTGGTGATAAACAGAGCATAAGCTTGAGGGAGATCTGGGATTATATGAAGGGACAGAGACTTTATGCTGATCCGGCGGGGTGGGGTGCTGCTGGTTTTGAATGTAAGTCATTACGCTTTAATCGTTAGTTCTGACTGGATGCTTTTGGAAAAGGAAGAATCGAGAATCGAGTGCTGACTGCCTTATAGGGATCGCAACTTGGATTCTACTGTGGCCTGAAGATGGAAGGATGAAAAAAGATGACATTCGACGAATTTATGACGGCAGCCTCTTCTTTGAGATCGCTGCTAGGAGGGAGAAGCAGAACAGCCAGCCAAAGATCAATGGCTCATGATTGGGGTTGTCTTGATGTAATGACCTATTGCATATCAAGTCGACTTAGAGACTCCAGCCAAAACGGTTTGTAGTTGCGGCCTGTACGCCAGCCTTGGTATCTTTGTCTAGATGATCATGTACAATACAAGGGAATTTGTTCGATATGCGATAAAAATATAAGCTCTGCTTAGCTCTGCTACCGCCTCCTGTAAACACCCGCCATCCAACTCGCTCTCAATAGTGCCAACCCCCAGGCCATACCCAAGCTGTCCCATATAACATTGAGTTTGCTTCCACCAACCTCTTTCCACCCGATCTGAACTTCGGCGACCCTTATTCCCGGGGTAGTACCGATCTGTTCCCCCTTCCTTCCAGTGATTATTCCAGGAGGAGCACTTTCAGCCAGCATCAACATTTCCACATCGAAGATCCAGCCTTCGGCATGCATGTATGGTACAATATGAGGCAAAGCAGCGCGGGAGAATAGCTTGAAGCCGCATTGAGTGTCACGAATTCGTGATGTAGCTGGAGGTGTGAGGATCTTAAGTAGGGCGTGGAAAGAGTGCATCAGAACATTCCGGACAGCAGAGCGCTACAATGAGTTAGTGATTGCAGATCTATACAGGATCAAGACGGAACATCCTACCTTGACAACAGCTTCACTTCCAACCAAATGTGATCTGCTTCCGACAGCAACAGCACGATTCGGCTGATCAGCAACCGCCTTACACCCCTCTACCAACTTCGCCAAATCCGCAAAAGCAGACGCTCCATCAGCATCTGCGAACACTGCAAAAGCACCTCTGACATGTCTGAGTCCATGTGTGACAGCTCCTCCCTTTCCCCTATTCTCCTTCAACCTACAAATCCTCAACACATCATGCAACTCATATTTCCTTGAGAACGCCAGCGCGACCTCTACAGTCTTATCTTTACTCCCGTCATCTACAAGGATAATCTCGTACCCACCCATCCCACTAGCATCTTTTGCAGACTTGCCCTTAGCTTTTGGGGTTCGTCCATATTCAGTGTCTAGGAATGGAACTGCTTCCTCCAACATGATTTCTAGACGCTCTTCCTCATTGTATGCCGGGATCACTACGCTCATCTCAAGTTCTGCGTCCTCGATATCGCCGGTGTGTTTCTCTGAGAAGTCTTTGATGTTCTCTGCTTCCTTTCGGTGGGAGAGCCATTCGTCGTGCCAGCATGGGAGTGGCTTTGGGGACGTCGTGGACCCGCCCGGGAGAGTGGTTATGTACGTCTTTTCCGATGAGAACGGAGGCCGCGGGGTAGGTGCAAGCATAAAAACAGCAGCGTATGCCTATGTATTTTGTCAGCTAGGGGAAATCCATGGGAGTAGTGGGGTACGCACACAAGTCAAAACGGTAACAGCTGTCGTAATTGCTAGTATAAGCAGTATTGGTAGAGGCGTTTGCTCGAAGGTCCCATAGACATCCCAAAGCAGCTTCCCGAGAAGCTCCAGAACAAACTCCATGGCTGTGAACTGCTAAAGGGTGGACACCTTGGTGAGCAACAAGTCGAATTTGAAGAGTGTCTAGTTTAGCACATGGATGTGCCTCACGCACAGTATAAGGACAACGACTAGTTGAACATGATAAGGAGCCAATTGATGTCTGTATAGAAAGTATAGATAGTGTCGTGGGCACCTATGAATTCACGACCTACCTGTGTCAAAAGTTAGAGACTATGAACACGTTCGCGACGAGGCTCGGCGGAGCGTTTCCCGACGGGATTGTGGCGTCCGAGGCTGCATCACAAGGCTGAGACCTTGCTATTTACCGAGCTTTTGTTTATTTCAAATCCCGTTTATCTATTCAATGATACTGGAAGCAGATCATATAGTCCACTCCGGTATGTTTTAAGAAAGAATCAACATGGTCAGTCATATCATCAAGAAGTTTCTTAGTAGAATAGGGCCATGTTTTCTTTGCAGGTAAGTCGCTCATCATGGGCATTTGCCAGACGCAGGTTCGAGACTAAACATATTGGTCTGTATTAAGCGCAAATTGTGCTCGTCAAATATTCATTGATCTGTGCCAAAAGACACAGTCGGTATCTTATCTGCATCGCCTCGTGCCAACTAGCCTTCTATAATACACGTAACAAGCAAAGCCGTGATCATGATCGATGCTCCGTTCCACTCGTCCAATCCCACCAGCCAGTCGAAAATGGGCATCTCGTAATAACAACACTACTCGACCAAAACTCCATACACCTTCCAAGCAAGACGCCTTCCCCCATTGCCCAAATTGGGCTTTCTGCTTGTTTCGAAATGTGAAGCCAATTTTAGCTTTCGCTATCCCCTCCACCTTGATCACCGCCTGTCTTTACGGCTGGGGAGAGACTGATAGCAATCTTATTCTTGCCACCAGTGCCCCCATTCTGATTACTATTGTAGCTCTTCTTCCTCCTGAGAACGCTGCTCGTGTTCGACGATACAGAACTAGCCGAGTTTCGGCGTTTTGGTTGGGTGAGTTTGCTCATCTCATCATCATCTTCTTCTTCCTCGCGGCGGCGCTTTTCCGACATCTTCTCTGGGGGGGAAAGTGATGGCGAAACAGGGGTAAGAACCCCATTACTGCCGTCCTTAGACGAATCGCTTGGAGGGGTATTCTCGTGCGTACCCTCAAGTATACCAGCTGACAGATCGGTGTCCATGTCTTCGTTCTCCTCGTCAGAATTGTAATCCACCAACGGCTTTGACGCTGGCGAGGCGCCATTGATCGCTGTTCGACGTGGGCCTGGTTTGACTGCGGCATCATCTTCATCATCTGACGTGTTGAAATACTCCTCCTCCTGAGCGTCAAGATCCTTGATGCCTTCCCACCTGTTTCCCCTGCCTGTTTCTGGTCGTTTTGGAGTGGTATCTTCTTCAGTGTCTAAAAAGGATGTCTCCATATTGGTAGCGAAACCCTGAGTCTGATCATAGCGAATTATATAATTGTTGAAAGTGTCGACGTAGGTGATTTTTGCCAGCTTCTCTCTGTAGTTCTCAACCAGATGGCTAATGATGCTCTTGATGTTTTCTCTCTTGATAAAGTCAAAAAACTCTAAACAAGCAGAATTCAGAAGATTGTCTCGCGGCATTGTTTCAATGACCAAATCCAATATTGGCTCAAATAGCTTGCCTGCGGTCATCTGTTGGTTGTAGAATTCGTCTTGGAGGCCAATTAAGTTGCGAAAGAATTTCAAAGCAGCTACTCATACGTTAGTGTGGGTTCAGTAGGAAAGGAAAGTACTGCTCACTAAGACGTAGATACTTCTCCGGACTCGAGAGAAGCTGGGCAATTCGCTGGCCCAAATTCTCAGAGAGAACGAAGTATTTGCTGTGATCTGTGTGTTGTCTGACGAAGAAACAGAGTATCTCGATGAGATAGATGAATAAAGATACTTCATGAACGCTGAAGTTCAAGTTATCGCGGTCCTTCAAATCCACTAAAGGTTTGAATAACTTCTTCGCGGAATCGTCGTAAAAATTCTTCACGAATTCGGCTTGCTGAGGGTCAGGTTGTGGTCGCATCCTACCTGCAAGATCTCCTCTAGCCATGTTGTCATGCGGATTGTTTTGTGGTCCAGGGTCAAGGAGGACTTTGATTGCATCTGCGATTTGCGCCTTCACTCCTAGATCTGCCTCCACAAGTAGAAGATCGATTAAGGAGTCAGTAAGAGGGGTCTGCTTCTCATTGATCTGCCGGAAGATGGTTTGGCGAATCATTTGCGGATCATGGTCAATCATGGAGACCAAAACGTCAGTGGCTCCTACTCGGACGCCTACATCGCTGTGGCGTAGAGCAAATTTGATCACAGATAGTAACCCATGTCCGATGAAGTTATTGTATAGCTGCTGTCTCGTAGGTTGCTGGATATTCTTGGCAATTGCACAGCACTGTTGAATGAATAACACTGCCTCCTTTTTGCGCTCCTGGTCGGTCTCTTGCGGGCCGAAAACTCCGAAAAGCTCCTTGAGAAAGACTGGGTTCGTCTGCAGATGAGCAACAATATCGACTTGGTTGTAGAAGATCAAAGAATTAAGAACAGAGAATGTAGGATCATCCAGGATCCGGGCGAGTACAACATCCTTCAGATATTGCAATCGATATGTAGCGTGTATCTTCTTCCGAATCGTTTCGTCGACAATATGCACAACCTCCTTGTATCTCCCTTCTCTACTCAACCAGTGTCGGTGATTAGCTTTGTGGCTGGGAAAGTCCGGATCGTACTCCAACGCTCCAACCACACCAATGATTAACTCGTCCGAAACCACAAGATCCATGATGTTGTTATCGTTGAGTAAGATGAACGTTTTCATGATGTTGCACAATCGATGTAAACTTGCTAGGTCCTCCATATCTTCGGCCATTTCCACAAGAGGAATTAATTTTAGGATGTAGTTGATCTCTTCGTTGAGCAGATACTTCACCAGAGCCTCCCGCCCTTGAAGTGTGCAATGCAAATTTCGGACCTGCGATTCGATTTCTCCTAGGTTGCCTAGACCAGGATGGGGTAGGACAAGTTGATTGCTGACGAAAGCGTCGGGGGAGATGTCGTCTGATAAAGCATCATCTTAAAATTTAGGGTTAGCAGCAGTACATTGTGTGTCCTATGTATAGACCTACCTGGCCCTCCCACTGCGAGCAGTTGTTGCTGAATGTTGTTGATGAATTTCCTATGTCACACCAAGTCAGCAAACCCCACCATGTCTGTCACTCCAAGTAGTACTGACCAAATCGCAGCACATCCGTCTCCCTCCTGAAAGCTGAGAGCCATATCTACCGAAGTCGTTGTTTCGGTCCATACTATGAGCGTGTCTGGAGGAGAAAGTCAGCTTCGCTCTACAACTGCACTTTGACAGCCTTGTTACCTTGCTGCTTCTGAAATGAATCCTCTTTGCAGATGCGAGTCTCTAGCAAAATCTTGTCTGGTTCATCCTCCGACTGCACGAGTACGCGAGGCTCCTCCTGACGATTTGCATCATTCTGCGGAAAATAGCATTAGCATAGTATTCAGGAACCGCTGGGGGCGATCACTCAAACAGCGCGTTCAAGATTACATGCGCTGAAAGGCTTCGGGCATATGTAGCATACATAAATGAAGGAGGCGATGCAAAATCCAGTGCCTCGGTCGAACCAGTCATTATTCTTCAACTCATAAACCTTCACTCTCTTCTTGTCATTCGGCGGGTTAGGCACCGCTTGTGCCATATTCAATGGTTGTAGTTCCCCGTCAAGATCCTCTGCAGAGTTGTCCTCGGAAGGTGGAGTAATGTCGATGTTGGTAGCAATGGTCTCGATGGTGACAGTCGCCACGATTAGAATTCGCGATTTGCGCCGGGCGTGATAATCGCGCGCGTCGTCGGAAAGGAGATGTTCGAGAAAGTTTGCGCAAGATGTGGCTATCACGAGGGAGACGCGATTTGTTGACTCCGCGTCCTGCTTGATCGCCAGACGTCGTGTGTTCTGTGGCGCTGTCGTTCCGAATCGTTGGAGTTGGTCTCGTTGTTTGCCTGGATTGGCTTGGGCTTGGGGGGTTGACGAGAAGTAACGGTTGATGCGCTTGCGCTAGTCTTAGCGCGATAACAGATCAGATTGCGGCATTCGGTTCGGATTTCGGGGTTTTCATGTCAATTCAGTTGATCAACAAGCAGATGCAGCAAAATCCTGTCCGAATAAATCATCACAACCTAGTGCAGTGCACTGTCGACCTTCCTTCCACATTGAAGCTTCTATCTGCCACTTCGTCTATCCTCCTTGCCCTTCCTTTCAATATCGGCATGCCATGATCACGTGCCGACACAGACGCTCGGGTCTTTCGGTGGTTGGAGCTCCCTAGGTCGGGCTGGCTAGTCTATTTGTGGGCAGTCAAAAATGCAGGTTTGGAACAGCCTCGGTGCAATTATGAGATGCAATCCAGGGTTGTGAGCTCGACATTAATTTCGTCATTCGTTTCAGATGTCTGCGATATAAGCTTAAGCTTTCCCCTCCGCTTCAAGATTCTACTACATCCTACCGCCTTCCAGTGAGTCCAAAGTCAAAAGCGCTCAACTTCTCCCAACCATTGATCAAAGCTTTCAGTACCTGTATGAACCAAACGATATTTCCAATCCCAGTTGAGTAGCTAGGCGACAAATAGCGAGCTGTGCTGTAGACGTGCCTACGGAGTACAAAGATCTATCGTTCTGAGCCTTCCAGATTAAAGATCCGATGCACGCACGACAGAGGCCGCTGGATTTCTAGAGCCCCAATAATACTGCGAGAACATGGCTAAACGCCAATTTCTGTGCAAAATCCGATCGTGTGCCATTACCATAGCTTTAAGGTCAGAGCCACCGGGTCCCGATCTTCAGACGAAACAATTCCACCAATTTTGACTTCCACTATGTCTAGGTATGGTTCTGAGACTTGACATCTGAGGAGCATTGGCCACGCTGCTCAAGCGATTGAGATTAGAACGGATATTAATTTTCTTCATAGATGCTTTGGAACACCCCTGGCTGTCTTGATTGCAGAATCATTCAGGCAAAATGTGGTTGTCCTGTTTGCTCCATCTTATGTCGAAACAATGACTTTGACTCGCATTCTCTCTTGGTCGTTTATCGACTGACGCACGGCTTAAGGGGTCCCTCCTCTTGTTGCATCGCACTACAATAACTCCGGTGTGTTTGTTGACTTCCAGGTTCCATTCGAGAATCCCTCGCTAGGGAAAGAGGGGCAGCAACGCTACCTTACCTAGGTACCTTATGGAGGCTATTTAATCGACCAGATCAGCCCAAAGCCAATGGGCTCATCAATCGTCTACCAACTGTCGATTGACAATAATCCGTCTTCGTCTAGCCATCCTTAGTCTCCTGGAAGGTTTCTGGAAATGATTTTTGGTGGCCAATAGCTATAATAACTTGCAGGTGAAAAGCAATCCCATACATCTGATCTACTCGTTGCAAAGCTACAATACCACCTAAATCACTTTCCAGGTAGTTTATCGTCCAAAGAACTCGAGATTTCTCGGCTAGACTGGTTGATGATCACAGTGGAGGTTGAAGATATATAAATATGTGAAAAGTTGGGCTGCAGATTCAGATGTACTGCTTCATTGTGAAAATGGGTTTCAATTACAGTTCCAAACCACGACATCAGAAAGCAAAACGTGCCCTAACACTTGTGCACTTTGGAACAAGGAAACGAAATGGCCAAAATGGGCGCGGGAAATCTT
Organism: Neospermospora avenae; assembly: GCA_014282315.1. Classification (NCBI taxonomy): domain Eukaryota; kingdom Fungi; phylum Ascomycota; class Leotiomycetes; order Helotiales; family Ploettnerulaceae; genus Neospermospora; species Neospermospora avenae. The sequence goes on along the minus strand of JACBAH010007751.1, from coordinate 32,461 downwards.
TAATGTCTAAAATACCGAAAGGATTACAGGTCGACAGGCAAGGCTGCACAATTTCACCTTCAGCGAAGTTGGAGCCAACCAGGTATTTTTCAAGATCGCAGTTCCGATTGAAAAGACAATAGGTCATCAGAGAAATTGGTCAAGGAGATACCTAAAGTCATATGACCTTTACTTGACTTTACTGGGATGTCAATCTCGATAACGAGTTCGCAACGAGTGTCCATACCCACTGCGGCGATGCCTAATTTTAACTGGTCTCGGGGCAGCGTCGTTGTAAGCAACTAAGCTACTAAACTTGGTGGACATCTCATGAGTTGTACATAAAGTAAACGACCTCGTGCTGAAGGTGGTCCTCAGGCAATGTCAAAGCTCGCTATGTATTCTGCAGCTTCAAAAGTCGCCAATAAAGCCGGTCGTGGCTCGAGCTTGTACTGCGTGCCACTTTTACCATGGCCTGTTTTCACACATCTTGCGATGGAAGGAGATGGGGTACATACCCCGATACTGGTCTATGGATGAAGCTCTCAATGCACCGTGGACGAAATGATTCCCTTGCAAGTTCGTTCCAGGTGAGTGAAACATAGGTTTTGATGCATTGTGAACATCTTCACTTGATTAAAGGAGGGAAAGTGCTGATATGTTTGACAGCATCTCCTACAGACTGGCATATTTGCGGAGACCTAACCAGTCATACATAACCTGGGAAGCCTCTTATTGTGGCTGAACTGAGTGGAATGTTGATCGATAGGTCCAGATCGAGATGAAGACCGCCTCGCTGAAAGTAGTGTAATAGACTCACCCAGATCAACCGATAAGAAGCAGAAAGACGGGCAGATAGAATCAGCAGGAGCAGATAAGACTATTTCTGGTTATCTTCTGCCTGGCAAGTCCCAGACAGGTAGTCCCGAACATCTTACCGAGTACATGAAAAGCGCGTACCCGCATCAGCTGGATCGATACTGAATTTCGGATGTGGCTAGTAGATTCTCAACCAGTTTCCGAGACACCCGCATGAGAGAGGTGGGCACGATGCGTGGCAGATTATGTAGGACAAGATGCTTGGTGAATGCGTAGACATAATGCGCCAGAGATAAACAAATACGTTTGGTTGCACCGCATTCGCGATCTCAAGTGTGCTCGTCGTATTTTGAGACCCAACCGTAGGTTAATCGCGAAAGTTTTGAGTCTATCGATTCGCTTACTTTGTGTACGAAAGGTACTTCGGATGGTCACAGAACCCCCACGCACCCTGCTATTTTTTTTGGATCCCTGAACGAACTTTTCAGTTAAAGGGAACGACTCCAAAAGCCACATGCAAATGCAACGACCCCCACCCATATCATACCAGTATCTGAAATCACATCTTCGACGAATTGACATTTCCGACCTATCCTGGCAGGCCGAGCTATCGTTGCTACAACGACAGGTATACTTTTCATGCAACCGAGAAATATATCAAGGTCGATAAACACTTCACAAGGATCCATCTGCAATAGGGGTCGGTCGGTCTTGGTGAGACGCCGCATCCCTGGGAAGATCATAAGCATTCGATAAAGGAACCTTGGGCTGAATCCTCAATTGATCACCAACCAGGCTGACATGCTTACAAAAGAGAGGCTGCTACGCTGCACATCACAAGGATGATGAGAACGAAAATGGCATGGCAAGCGGTCAAGAGATAAGGAGGGCAGTTAGAAACCACAAGAAATTGGCATGTGTGAGTCTGGATCGAAGGTTTGGAAGTGGTAGATCCTGATTTCTTGTGCAAATCATGATCGGGAAAGACTAATGTTAATCAATTTGAGTGTAGAGTGTTTCGAGTAACGAACATATCACTATATTTCAGCTTCCAAGAGACCAAAGTTATATACTGAATCTCGTGTTATCTTGGCTCCAAGCCTATCCAACTAGCGAGATAAGCTTCTTGATGCAGTCATCTTTTCGATCAACTTGATACGAAGCATCTAATTTGCGGCTGGCGTACGCCAAACTTGCTGCCGCATACGCTTTGTCGTTATGAAGTGCATGTAGGAAATTATTCGTCACAACCCGTCCTCCCGCCGGGGCTGACGGATCACCAGGGGTTGCGAACCTTAGCGTCAATAGTCGATAGCAATTGGAAGTCTGTAGACACTGAGCCTCCTCGCCAAGGTTAAACCACTCAATATCCTGTTTCTCAAAGCCCCTTTTGCTGCCGAACTCAATATGGAAGGTAAAAATATTGAATGTTCCCGCGCAGCTTTTTGCAACCTTGACTGGCTTTCCGGGGAATACCTAAAAGTCCTCTCTGGACCAATGTCCCAGACATAGTTAACAGCTTTAACAGCGCACATTTGCTACACTTCAATAAGTCTCTGTTTGCATAAGGTTTCCGCTAAGCATCATGGTTCTCCATTAGCGCCCGTTTCCACTAGTGATAGCACATCCTCGTTATTCCAGCATCGATAGAATGGCTGCCACAGCGTGAGATACGACTTGGGATTTCAAGCGGTCTTAGTCTTCGCGACTCGAAAAAGCAAACTGCTTCTGACAAACCGCATTTGTACCAGGGTTTTAGGCAACTTCAAGCGCAGACTGAAGCTGCACTTTTACCAGAAAAAGGTGTAGAGCCGCTGCTTTTTGTAGAATTTCCATGCAAGGGTTCTTGCAAAAGAGCGGATATGATAGACTGCCATCGTACCAGGATAACAAGTTGCTCCTCGTACATTCAGACGTTCTCGGCCATGGCGCATAGCCGGTCCTTCGACCAAAACATCTATGAGCCTGATACGAATGATACGATTAGCTGAGGGGTTCGTATTGCAATCCCAGCTGCTCTGTCTACTGGAATGGCGAGTGGCATCATGTGGCTTAGGTGGAAATCCAATACTCTGGAGCTGCACGACCGATGCACCAGGCGGGGTCCAGAACTCTGCGTGCAGGTTCTACACGAGGACAAGTCCCATCTGAGCCAACCAGGTATCCTCATTGCACATGTTTGCCACACGACTGGACAAGCGTGAACAGAGTTGCACCTTTCTGTACAGTACTCAATTGATTCATAGATCCAAAACCTTATACTCCGTATATTTCTTTTTGTTTACGCTTAACTTTCAATATCTGCTCTGCTGCTATCGTCCTTCGCGTAGGCTCGCTAAGCTCTGTTCACTCTTACTCATTTTCTTCGAAGCAAGTGAGACCCGTTGTTCCCGTTCCCGGTCTTTCACATTTCTTATCAGCATCTTTGACCGGGATGTGTGTCGAATCCAACCTCAAGAAAAGGAAAAATACAGCCTCGCCAGGCACCATGGTCCGTGTTAGCTTGCCAACCCTACATCCCGATTTCCACCACTTTGCCATGCACACCTCACCAGAATCACAATCACATCACAACGGAACGCAACGCACGACGCCAGTCCAACGTTACAACACCAGCCTATTCCTGTTCGAGGCCTAAGATCAGTGATGATCCTGGCCATGTTTTTCCATGTCACAGTTTTATCCCGGCCCCCTGCTAAAGTATGCGCTGCTTGTCACCTGCCAGTGCTACACGAGCACGGAAACCCAGATTTAGCTGATTGCCCCAGCTCGGGAGGCACGGAGAAAAGTATCGAACCCAGCGTCTCATATCCCTCTGATATGAACCCAGATCCGCCCTATTCCAGCTTGCTGAATATCTGGTAGCTTCTACCCGTACTCTCACAAAGTACCATAACTCTCCTCTCTGTATTCATCATATCTTCCCTACCAGCAATTCACCTACTCCTCTAGAGCTCGTTGCTTTTTCCTTTCCTTCCAAGCACTCCATTCCTATCCACCTTCCTCATTCTGCCTCGACTCACACGTCCCCTCACTTGAACACGCCCTGGTCCGAAGCTCTCGTCCTAGATTGCATTATTATTCCTCGCCCAAACGATAAACTCTTTGCTTATTCTTCCAGACTTACAAAGTCGTCCCACAGACAGAGGATAACTCGATAGTGTTTGTTGACTACCTAGGTACTGGTCTTGTCAAGCACAAGTGGGAAGGCACCATTCTCCTTAGAGCAACACTAACTCGTTGATGCAGACTATCGTGCCAGCTAAGGTATCCTTACTGGCGCATCCCTTGAACTCCCGCAAGTTCGCAGATCGATGCTCAGTCGGGCAACTGTCCCATCGAGCGAGCCAATCTCATCCAATTACAAAGTACGGCCGGAAGTGCGTCTTCCAAGTCTTGTACCTAGAAGACCAAGACTTGAGGCCCAGAAAAGCTCCGCAGTAGTCTACCTCGACTGCAGCTAAGAGTGGGGCAGCGTTGAGCGTCAGAGCTAGGCACGCCTCTTAAATATCTACGAGATCCTCCACGATTCACAATCGTCCAATACTCCCAGACTTTTCACAGGCTCGTTGATTGTCGGATCCGAAGATGTCAATCTTCTCGAAACTCAAGGCGTCCAAGAAGGCAGCGAAGGACCACAAAGCAGCAGGGAAACAGAAGGAACCAGATGCAGTCGCAGTCATCCCGTACAAACATACACCCACCCATGCTGCTGTGGATGCTTTGAGTGGAGCTCCTTCGAGTTGGTCAAGAAATGATGCGAGCAAGATCAAAGAACAACATAAAAGACGGAGCGAGATGGCCATGAGCAGAACCCCCAGCTCTTTATCAACTATATCCTATATGAACTCGTCAGCGGCTGGTCCGAGCTCACAAGCAACTTCACTGCCTCGGAATTCGAGTTACAGCAGCGTCAATCCGTCTGGGTTCGATAAGATGGATGGTACGATCGACCCCAAGCACAACAGATATAACCCTCGGCGAGGTCATTCATACCACGATTCAGGAATAGGACGCAGCCCTTTGGGGAGCAAAGTTCAGTCCGAAGGTACGTCAATCGCAAATCTGCCACATGCATCACTTTCGCTTTCTGCATTTCAAGCACATATCGACCATTCGCTGACTTCCTCTGTAGATGTTTCGCCAGTCGTCAGCTCTGGCAATAGCACCAACTCGTCCGATTCCTCTGATAACCTTGAGATTGCTGGGCCTTCTACCGAAAGACCAGCCCCAAGGACTTCTCGCTCAAGGGACACCCCTCAAGGAAATGTTTTTGCTCAACAAGATATATTTGATCGATTGCACACCAGCAGCACGAGAAAGCTGGGCGAAGCGCCTATTCTCGATGGTCCAGCACCTCGACAATTGCGAGCCCCAACATCTGCCCCTGTGGTAGATCAAAGGCAAAAGAAGCAAAGATGGAGTCTTCTCGGAAAGAAGAACACTGCCATTGTAGCAACCTGATCCCTCGATGCAAGATTCTTACTGGACTCGAACCTAAGTCTATCCCGGACAAGAGATAGTGTATCGTCAGGAGATTTGGATGTCGTACTCATTGGATTATGCTATGCGGAGCCAGGGGCGACCATTGTACGGCAGATCTTCTGTCAGCATACTACTTTTTAATTTTCGGGCTTTCTTGTGTGAAGCACACCAACTACATTACCAGTTGTTCCCATGGACGCTACTACTTCAATCGGACCGCCGATAATTCCCTTTGTTATATTACTCACTTTGGGTTTACTGCTCAAACACCATCTCTTTATTTACATTTACTTCCACCGAACTTTCGGCTCGCCCACTCTAATTGGACGAGTACAGGACGGGAAAATAAACATAGGTCGGCTTCTACCTTGTTACTTGCGATGGCGTTACTTTAGATAGCTGAAATACGGTACACTCCTTTGCGGGTTGGAATCAGCTTCTTCGAATCTGATTATTTAAAGATCGCTGGCGATGCGATTCGTGGAGTTACGGGAGAAATACGAAGCGGCTTGACCTTGGGAAGGTGTTGTGATTGGATATTATGATTGCTGATTCTAAGGAGGATTTTCCGCATGGTATGAGATTGCAGCAATGGTCCTAAATACTTGTGCATTCGCACACCATACAGCTATAGACAGGATGCTACCGAAGTTTCATTTACGATTGCCTATCATTCCCCTGCATCAAAATGTACTTTGCAGAATTCTCATGTACCACATTCAAAAATGCTTGATATTTTTCTGCCTACACCTACGTAATGAAGTCACCATACAACGCCATGGCACCGGTAGGTCACTTCACTAGACAAGCGTCGAGCTATTTCAGTCTTCTTTCCTAGCTCGTCGGGGAGATCGTAGTCTTGATCTGGGCTTATCTAGGATCTGGGCTTACTGAATCTAGCTCGACGGCGGCCCACACTTGACAAACACGGAAAAAAAATCTAGTCCTCTTTGGTCTCTGAGGTACTTAGTCCAATCCCAAAAAGGTTGGAAGAACCAACTACTACAGGAAGACGCATGCTGCGAATTGGCGCCGCGTACAACTCAGACTTCTAGAATTACTGACGTGAACAGAATAAATTCCATACATACATCTGAACTTCGCAGTTTTTTCCCTCCATGTCTCAGTCATCCTCGGTAGAATGCTAGTAGTGTGCTCAGCATCAAACCATCGAGTAAAATTGGAATACATGTCCACCTTTCTACCGCACCATTGAAAGGCCGCTCATATTTAGGAGCGGGCTCGGGGCGAGTCGTTCTCCAAGGATCCGACACTTACTGCGGAAGAAAGGAAGGATAATTCTTGAGATCGGACTCGGAGACTAAAATCACCTTTGCCTACTAGTATTTGCATTACTTTGGTGCATTAATTGCTAGATGCGGAGAGGGGTCTCTGGTCGTCTGGTGGGTCCAGTTTTTGCTACAAATATCTACTGTAGCGCGGCTGGGTGTCGGCTGTGACCCACTCGCGACTCAGATAGAACTTGTGAGAGGCTCTCTTCTTATATTTCCCTTTACTTTCTAAGATGGATCTTGCTTCTTCCACTTTGACAATTTGCACGTACAATCCACATTATTGTCATCTGAATATCCTCACGGCCAGAACTGCATTTCGCGTAGCTTGGTGGCTTCTGTACTGATGGGTTTTCATAGAATTGCTACACAAAATATGAATATGGTGTGTATTGAAGAGTTAGGGATCTACAGCTTATTCAGAGTTGGCGTTGAAGAGGTTTGACGCGTTCGTTTCATTTCATGCTCCTTGAAATTTAGCTGAGAAGCAAAGATAAAAGCGTCTCTGGTTTCTATAGATATGTTTTCACTGAACTTGTCTTCCACTATACTGTCACGATTTGGACCAGATAGTCAGTAATCAAAAAACTCTTCCCGAGATGGCAAGTCTGTCAATGTCCGGAGGTGAGCAAGGCTCACTCTGGTAATGAACGGTCCATCTACCAATTGATGAGCCATGTACCAAATAGACTAGCAGAGACTCCACTTTACCGATTCGACACGACTATCGTGATGTTCGTCATGTGGAGCTATGACCACTGGACTAGGCCTATCTTCTGAAACAAATTTCAACTGATATCACGAAGCAGTCTCGATGGTGTCGTAGATATATTGTAGAAGAGATATGTGTTCGGCTCGACAGCGGCGCAATCACCAGGGCTGGTTGTGAGACTCATGTCATGAGAGAAATCGAATACCGTTGAGGCTCTTATACAAAGTACCTGCGAAGCAAGACACACGATCCTTTGGGAATCAAACCAGGCTGAGAATAGTCAAGCTGACAAAAGTCACATCACAAATCGAGTGTATTGCCTCTCCAGCACCGGAGAGCATTTTTGAACTTTGCTTCGGTTCCTTAGGGAAGCCACCAAATTACGCTGGCACATCTTCTTGGGATGATGTTGGGTTTGAGTTCATAAAATAGGTCAATAACCCGATGTCTCATTTCATGATCTCAGAAGTGATCTCATGATGTCTAGGCAAAGAGCGCTCGGTAGTTGTCTACACAATCCTGGTTCTGTCACATCATTGTGATAGCGACTTGATATTTCTCTGCTAATGATTGCATCTACGAGCTGATATATTGGTTTCAGATTTTGATAACATGTCATTCGTCTTTTTGAAAAGCTTGATGCCTCGGCTGCGCAGGCAGTCAGAGCATGGGATAGTTTCAAGAAGCTTTGTATTTTGGTTACAGCCAATACCCTGTCCTACTCGGCATTTGGCGCCCAATGGAAGGTTATGAACTATGTAACGAGTGAGAAGTGGCAATGTTGTCGACCGGTATAGTACCGCTAGAAGATCTGCACTGATGACATATAGTAGTGTGCCATAGTGAATCACAGGCAGCCTACGACAAATCTGTCCTACCTGAATATAGGACAAGATGGAGATCTACACTGCGTTGATCACGGCGACGTGATAGTTCTCTTGATTTATATGTTCTCACGAGTTGTGCCCGGATCTATGCGTCAGTACCATGAAAATTCTGGTAATTTCCTCGCAGAACAATAATTTCTACTTTTTGAGCCAATCCATTATATGCAAGGCCTGCGGGATGCTAGGTCGTGAAGGACAATTTTGCTACAGTTTCCAATGAAAAGTGCATTCCCTCCAGGATCAAAGACAACAATAAGATGGTGCTACCTCGAAGAGTCGATCTAATATTCATCTGTAGACACTGGTAATGAGCCAAAGTTTTGCTATCCACTTCCTATCGCATCCATGCTCAGCATGAATGTTTCTGTGCTACAGAACGGATCCTCATCATCGCAACGCGAAACAACATGTGTTCCACCTGTGTCTCTGCTGGGTAAGGCACAATCACATAAATTTCCTGCTGAAGTATTCCATGTTGCTGCCTTCTACAACGCGCGTGCTCAGGTTCTAGTCTTGACACCTTTTCAGGCAAGTAAATTTGCCTTTTGTAATTTTTCGCTACGATTCTTCAATGTATTCTGCTTCTAGCTTTAACTAGCTCGGGGTGATGAATAATAATATTGTTGACATTGATGAAATAAGCGAAATCGCTTCGAGTCGCTTTCCTGGGCAATGCGAGCTAATCAGGGCAGACGCTGCCATCACAAACTACAAGTTTATACTAGCAGATATTTGATGCAATAAAGCTTTTTCGCGTTCCTGAGTGGTTTTGGCGACGTGTCCAGGTTTGCCAGTGGCTTCGACCAAATCAAGACCAAAGAATTGTGCACATGTGCTTGTGACATGTCTGCGACCATGCTCCACTGATGTTAAGACAGAGAATGACCATTCGATCACTCTGCTATAGGTCCAAATATCTGACTGCAAGAGTCCCTCGTATTTGACATTAGATCCCATCCCTATACAAGACGAAGATAGTCATCGGTACTAATGTATTAGCGAAACTCTATATCATGTCAATTGCTCGAGAGGCTGAGGCCTACAGAATTTGGAACGACACAGCAAGTACAGGATTGTCCCACCAAGTCTCCGGGTCAGCTCCAACGATTGCGAAGTCTCGCTTACGAGATGGAACAGTTGTATCAAATTGTATTTGCTTCTTTAGTTCTAAACACATATCGACTTCAACAAAGAGGTTCTCCCAAATAGAGCATCAAGCCTTAGATCTTCTCTACTGCTTTTACTTCGATTCCCATATCTCCCTTCTCCAGAGATGCTTCCTCCGATGGATCCGTGAGTTGATGATCTCCGAAATGTCTCAATGGGACGCCCTTAATGAACATCCTATCGACCTGCTCCAGTGTCCTACCCTTGCATTCTGGCACACAGAAGAAAGTGAATATCACTGCACACACTGCAATCGCACCAAATATAAAGCCAACCTTGGATCCAAGTGCGGCATATGGAGCATAAAGTAGGTAGGGCAAGGAAAAGTTGACCGCAAAGTTCATGAGGACATTGACCATTGAAGCGGTACGTTGAGAAGCATCACGAAGGCGCAGAGCCGAGACTTCGGTCGTTACCACGTAGGTGAGAGGCGCCCATGCGAAGACAAAACCCGCCGAGAAGATGACCAACATAGCGACAATAGCAATCTTATGCTGGTCAGAAGGGTTTGAGACAGTGCCAAGACCACCCATGGTGAGAATTGATGCGATTTGAAGGCTGGCACCAATGAAGAGTAGAGGCCTAAAGAGCTGTTAGCCATGTCTGAGGAATGTTACATAACTTGCTGCTAAACTGACCTTCTTCCTACACGGTCGTTAAGGAACAATCCAGTGCTCACAAGCGTCAGGTTGACGACGGACATGACGATACTCATGTTGAAAGGATTAATAGTACCGAGACCCTTGATGAAGATTGTGCCGTATGTTGAAGCGAATGCCTAGTCGACAATTACTATCGTAGATATATTGTGTGACAAACCTGAAAGGGATTGAGGGTATGCTAACCTGGCCGGTAGCTTGCTGGAAGAAATTCATAGCAACAACAATAGCTGTTCTCTTCTTTTTCACCCCCTGGAAAAGCTCCATGTATTTTCCTTGTTCCGGCTCGAGTCTCAGTGCCAGCTGCAGTGCTTCGAATTCAGCAGCAATTTCTTCGTCACTAACACAACCTGAGCGGAACTTGTAGAAAGCTTCTTTGGCCTCTTCTACTCGGTCCTTGGTCAATAACCAACGTGGAGACTATCGCAGGTGTCAGATACTTTTCTGGGGAATGTACAGGGAACAGCTTACCTCTGGAATGAACCAGACTAATATGAGGACTATGGTAGGTACAACGTAGAAAAGACCGATTGGTATTCTCCATGCTGAATTTCCTTCCATCGTGCTCGTACCACGGCAAACACAGTTTACAATGAGTGATCCGAACTGCTGGGTATTAACAGTGCTCCCAGATTCTGGGCCCCAGGGTTACTAACCATCAAACTGAACTGATAGGAGCCAACTGCCAAACCTCGGACTGGGGCCGGAACAATTTCTGACTGGAAGACTGGGACGACAGCGAGTTCCATGCCAATGTAGACATCTTTTGAAAATTAGCTGATAGAGTTGTGGCTTCCAAAGCAGCAGAAACTCACAATTCAAAACTCTTGCTGCTAAAATCTGCTCACGAGATGTGGATGTAATAGCGATTGTTGCTGTCACCAATGCGTAGCAGCTCATTGTGAACATACACATCCGCCGGCCATATCTTGCGCTGACCAAGCTCCCGACCATTACCCCGACTGCGAAGCCAATGTAATTCAAGCTGTTGAATAGCGAAAGCCACGAAGGCGGTAGAAAATATTTGCCTGTAGTCGGGTTGAATCTGCCAAATTGTCGTTGAAACCCATCCTAAGTGGAGTTTAGTATTAAAAATCTCCAATCCTCCATAAGTGAGGTCAGGATCAACCAAAGAAAACCGAAACCCGAATCTGATCCAAGGTCATTATGACTCGAAGAGGTAAATATTACGAACCATAGCTTGAGTCGTATTGAATCCGGCATTGTCGAATCCATAGTTGAATGTTGACACAGCAATAAGCATGCATGCCAAACTCAACGACTTGTTGAAGTGTTGAAGCACCGAGTTTTGGGACACCATCTTGAAGGACGAAGCACTGTTGACTGGCAGTTTACCGGTTGAGAAGATCCTCTGATTTCCAAAGATCGTTGTAATGCGGAGGAGGGTCAAGATCTTATAGGACTTGTCTTGTCACAACACAGAGTCAGGATCGGATGAAGCCCGATGGGCATGGAAATGACAACCGAAGAGGCGTCGACACAGCTGGAAAATGAAGCTGTGGATAACAGCTTCAGCTTCTACCAATATCCATGCACCTTGGCAGTCTACGCATAAGGGGGGTCCCGACAATTCCAAACGGGCTGGGGTGTGGAGAATGAGGAGGCATCTGGGATCTGGAGAGACTTTTCACTGGACGCTGCATCGTGGAGTGCAGGGTAAGACGTGAAAGATGGGACGCAAATTGGTAGCAGTGGGGCACTGATTGTGTTCATGGCTTTGCAGACAAGTCTCGTGGTTACACTGGTGTTGTTGGTCGTGAGCCGAGAGATTTGGAAATTGCGGTGCTAACGGCTGTCGGGGGGAAGTTCGGTTTTCTGTGGCCGTCTTAATCCGTTCTTTCTTCCCCATCATCACAGCTTCTCCCGGGCCTATCAAACCTCCATTCTTGCGTATCCTAGAGGATCGCAAAATCATCCAGGTAGACTGGGGAATATCGAAATCCCAGTCTTCCGTGCTTCGCATCCACGTGCAATCAAAAATCTCACGTGGCTTGGCTGTTTACCCCTGAGCCCAAATGAGAGCCACAAGCGAAACTCGTAGGGCTATGCGGTCAACACGATCAGGAAAGAGAATTTGTTTTCAGTGTAGGAATCGTAAGGCACGTGATATTTCCTTGATCGAATCTTGAACATTGTATAATCTAACACTAGCAGGTTCGTTGTGACGGAACGCAGGGAGGATGTGAGAATTGTCTGAGGCTTGGTTTTAGATGCTCTTTTACTAGTCAAGTTGACGAGCCCCAAAATTCATATTCACCACAGTCCCAGAGTTCCAATACAGCACTCGAACGTCGTCGTGGGAAGAAGGCGTGTATGCATTGCCACAACCAGAAGGCAAAATGTTCTGGCGAACTTCCCCGATGTGGAAGATGCTCGCAGCGAAATATTGACTGCCAATACTCGTCAAGTACTCCAATCATACCAGTGTCAGTTTCCCAGTCTCGCATCGCTGCAATCGAGCTAAGCTTCCCAGTGATATTGGTCCTGACAAAGGAATCGTCAGGCAACATATCGACGCTTTCTTTGAGTACATCTATCGTAAGTCTTCTCCGTGGGGTGTCCTTCAAGTTCTCTGTATTTGTAATACTTTCCTGAAAAGGAGATACTGACTCCAAGTTCCTCCTCTGGCAATCCCAGGCCAAAGCTTTCTCCATCGAGCAATATTCTTACAGAATTGGTCTAAGGGTGCACATAGTCCTTATCTAATACGAGCTCTTTGTGGAGCCACTGCACGATTCCTAGCCACGAGTGATGTCCAAAATCAACAAGCAGCCGCTTGGATACAAGAGGCAGAAGATCAAATTTTGAAAATGATCACTGCACCCTCCCTTTCTATAGTCGAAACTTTGTTGATAAACATTTTCGATCGATTGACCTCTCGAAAATTCGGTAAAGTCATGGCCTTGTCTGCTCTTGTTGTTCGTTTCGCTTTTGGTACGTATAAAAAGAGGCCTATTGATTACCCTTATTTTTCTTAGGACATGTTTTATCCTTTTTCCAAGATGTCTGTGAACAAATCACTGCTTACATCCATTGCGTACAGCTATGAGGTTGAATTACACCGACAAGAAGCTTACATTTGTGGGGCAAGAACGCCGTCGCCGGCTGATGTGGTCGATATTCATGAACGACACCTTACTCGCTAATGGGCGGGCAGATTTTACCCTGGTATCTGCGGAAAGAATACATCTACAGTTGCCGTGTCATGAGCGAGATTTTTCGTTTGACATTCCGGTAGAGACGGAACTGCTGAGACCAGACACAGCATTGAATAATCAGTCGAGCATTGGCATGATGGGATTCTTGATTCGCATTTTAGAGATACGTGTCCGTATACAGAAGTAGGTTCATCAACATGGCCTTATGAATGTGAGCTGATGCTGTAGATTCACTCATGAGATAGTAGATCGAAAGAACATAACTGGACAAGCTCGAATAGAATTGGACTCCCTCTCAGACGAAGTTCAGCAATTTTCGACAACTCTCCCACCAACATACTCTTTAAACGAGCGCAATCTCTTTTTGAGAGCTTACACCCCTGAGCGGACGACTTACATTATGTTACATGTGTGGTGGAACATGTGCTACTGTGATCTGTACAGGTTCACCATCCCAGGCTTTCATGAAGCCCTGCCCGACGAGATTCTGGCGAACCTTCCTTCCGAATTATTGAAACATTGCCGGGAACGTTGCTTGAAGCACGCAGTGGATATTTCAAACGTCTTTGAGAGCATTTTGGATCTAGGAAGAGACATCTTCATTACTGATACGGCTCTGGCAATATGCGCCCTTCAGTGTGCTAGAATCATCACATCCCTCGGCCATCTGGTCGAAGAGGAGATGGAGAGAGAAGATATTATCAAGAAGAGTACCGCATGTTCTGAAATTTTACAGCGCCATTCGGAGCTGTATCCCACGTCGAGGCTATTGGTAAGTCTTTCTTGTAATATGATATTACGGCTAACAGTAAAGCAGAGAGGCAAGATCCAGGAAATTGTGCGATCTACAGAATATTCTGTTAGACGGGAGTCTGACGAGATCCTGTAAGCTTACTACCTGATGATCAGCTGAATGAAAGCTGATAACTCTAGGAATGAGGTTAAGCCATCACCTGGCTCGGTAATAGAAGTAAATTTGCAGTTACCAGCACGACAAATTTACACTAAGCACAGCTTTTTATCGGAGATACGTCAAATGGCAGACGCCAATAACATAGAAGAGCTCATTCCACCCGAGGGAACTCGACAACATTCTGCTCCCGTAAGAACTATTGAAGCTACTGCATTACAGCAGTCTCGACAGACTGAGCGAAACGATGTTGCAGCTACAAATTTCGCGCTTGATACGGAAGCTAGACAAGAGTTTCTGGGAGATGTCACAGACTATAATATGACCTGTAGGTGTCGACATCTTCATACCATCTTCCCAAATGCTTCTCAAGGGCTACACCCCAGATTAGACGATTACATTTGCTGAGCTTACTTTATTAGGGATGCTAGGTCCTGATTTTACGATGGGGAATGCTGAGTACGATGTGCTCATGGATCCTTATTTGCGTATGCACCACGGGGTTGAAGACGGACCATGGAATTCTGGAGGAATCCCAGGCTTCGATCAGTATGACACATTCTACTTCTAAATGTTGAATTAAAGGCCAAAGTCTCTGGTTGGTGACATGACACATGATTCTACATATTCTCTACATGAATGACAGGAATCAAGTCCAATGGGGGGCCGAGAACACCCTAATTCTTATCCGACGCGCGGGTACAGCACCCCGAATCTCATCTCGGGGTGGAGAAATAAAGTTTGTGGAGTTCTCAATGGTAAAGTAGGCTCTGTCGGCGGCTGTCGGGGGGAGGGAATCAGGACGCCATAAAGCTGGGCTTGGCCAAGCCACCGAGACTCGGGCAGTCAGGGCCCATGGACAAGGCTGACAACATCTAGCGTTTCTTGCAGCCTTTCTTTCGTTCCTCTCTCTTCAACGTTTCTTTACGATCGGGTACTTGGCTGCTACGTTTGCAATATGGTTCTCGTTCGCCAAAAATCAAGCAGTTCTATGGACATTGACTATGTCATTAGCGAGGCATCGGTCAAAGAGAAATTGCATCTTACTTCTGGTAAATATGCCTTTATGCCCTCTCATTTAGCGTCTCTTTACTTCAGCTGATCCTCCGTTTAACAGGCCACGACTTTTGGCACACTGCTCCTATACCTCGATTGTCCATTCCTTCAATCAAATGTTCAGATGGGCCAAACGGCGTTCGTGGATCGAAGTTCTTCGACAGCGTTCCTGGTGTATGTATACCATGTGGTTCCGGCTTAGGTGCTACATGGAACAAGAACCTCCTTAGATCTGCGGGCGTTCTATTATCTCAGGAATGTAAAGTCAAAGGCGCACACGCTTGGTTGGGTCCTACGGTCAATATTCATCGCTCTCCTCTGAATGGTCGTGGATTCGAGAGCTTCTCTGAGGATCCTTTTCTGAGTGGCATGCTGGCAGCCAGGATTATCGAGGGCGTACAGAGTGGCGGTAGTGCAGCTGTATTGAAGCATTTTGTCGCCAATGATCAGGAAACGGAAAAGAGAAGTGTTGACGTGATTATATCTGAACGCGCACTGCGCGAGATATATCTCTTGCCCTTCCAGCTGGCTCTTAAATACGGCAAGCCTGATGCAGTCATGTCATCGTACAACAAAGTCCAGGGTGTGCATTGCTCCGAGAGTAAGCATATACTCAGGGATGTACTGAGGACGGAATGGGGTTTCGATGGTTTAATAGTGAGCGACTGGTGGGGCTCCCGTAGAATGCTCGGCTATTTTGTTTACTTACTGATATTAGGTTTGGAACATATTCGACGGATGCCGCTTTTGCAGCTGGACTCGATCTCGAGATGCCTGGACCAAGTCTACACCGTTTAAGTGCGGCTCTTTTAGCTCTTTCCAGTGGCAAGCTACAAATGAAAGATGTTGATGCAGCAGCTTCTAATGTTCTTCGATTCGTGCAGAAGTTGTCCGGACAAGAAGTAGCGTGCGAAGAGGGGACCAGAAATTTCCCCGAAGATAGAATTTTGAATCGACAGCTCGCAGCTGAGAGCATTGTCCTATTGAAGAACGATAGCGGCACTTTACCGCTCAGGACTGATTGTGGTAGTCTAGCTCTAATCGGACCAAACGTTAAAAATGCCGCTGCATGTGGAGGTGGAAGCGCTAGTCTAAACCCATATTACACGACTTCAGCATTCGAAGGGATAACTTCCCAACTTGCGCCTGGCACAGAAGTCAAATATGAAGCAGGTGTATACAGTCATCTACTCTTACCTGTATTGAACAAGAATAATGTGGTAAATGAGAGCGGGCAACCTGGTGTATCCATCGAATTCTTCCATGAGCCATACTCAAATCCAGATCGGGTACCCTTTGACAAAACCACGCTCACCGAAGCCACATATCAATTGATGGACTATAAGCACGCTCAGAACGGCGAAACGTTCTTTATCTCTATGCGAGGAAAATTCGTTCCCGAGTGCTCGGGCACTTATGAGTTTGGCCTGGCATCCTTTGGCGTTTCAGATTTATACATCGATGGAAAACTGATAATTGATAATGCGACAACTCAGGAGGCGGGTGGTATGTTCTTTGGTAACGGTTCGAAAGAGATAAGAGGTATATTCGAGATGGTGAAAGGGCAAGAATATTCTTTCAGAATGGAGGCTGGGAGCGCATCCACGTCAAAACTTTTGGGAGGGATGATTGACCTGCCAGGTGGTGCGTGTAGGCTTGGTGCATGCTTGAAGCTGGATTCCGAGGAAGGTATCAGAAGAGCCGTTGAGGTTGCCAAGAGCTGTGACAACGTTATTGTGGTAGCAGGGCTGAACGTAAGTATATATCTATTTTAATTATAATCTTCTGACACCCTCTTCAGGGAGACTATGAGAAGGAGGGGCGGGATCGAACGACTATGGACATGCCAGCGGGCTACGATGCTCTCATCAGCGCAGTATTGGCCGTTCAACCCTCTGCAACCATCGTCACACAATCGGGGACTCCAATATCCATGCCTTGGCGCTCAGAAGCACAGTCTATGATTCATACTTGGTACGGTGGCAATGAAAGTGGGAATGCACTTGCGGATGTAATATTCGGCAATACCAATCCTAGTGGGAAGCTGCCGATGACATTCCCGGATCGATTAGAGAACACATCTAGTTTCTTGACCTTCGGAAGTGATAATGGACAGGCGAGATATGACGAGGGGATATTTGTCGGGTACAGATATCATGATGCAGTTGGTAGAGGAGTCGCGTTTCCTTTCGGGTAAGCCTAGCAGAAGATATCGATTAGCAAACGCTAATGATTATAGACACGGTCTTTCATATACGTCTTTTGTTCTACAAGACCTCGAGATCTCATCGGAACAAATCGACGTAGTGATCGAGAACTCAGGGAGCAGAGCAGGCTCAGAAGTACTCCAGCTCTATATTTCAGCAAACAGAGAAACCTCGGTGTTCAAACGACCAATGAAAGAATTAAAAGGCTTTGAGAAAGCCACTCTGGAGCCGAAGCAGGTTATGAAAGTAACAATTCCAATTGATAAGTATAGCAAGTCCGTTTGGGACGAGAAGAGAAGCGCGTGGGCTTGTGAAAAAGGTCAGTATACGGTATCGGTATTTGGTGGAGAGCAGTGTTTGAAAGGCACATTTGAGTTAGCTAGAACGGCGTACTGGAATGGATTATAGGTGTTTTCACCGGCGAATAGAGCATTAGTTACTTGACACATCTTTGGAGGCTGATTCATGTAACTCGCCAATGTTGACATGACCAATTTCGGCCAGCTCGTGGTAAAGACTTCATTTCTCAACGAATGATCCTCGTACTCAATAAATAGGCTCCTCTAGTATCAATCTAACAACTCATTGGTACGGCTATCACGACATCCATTGACGAAGATAAGGGCCCTTGGTGGCATGCCCAGCAGATTCTCAGATCTCTCAACCGCTCGAATAGTAAATATAGACTATCCTCTCGCGGCTGCGAAAGCTTTTGCCGACACACTCGCGTGTCAGCTGGGCCCAAAGAAATTCCGTTTCGTGTCCGTGAGCGGCCACGCTGACGATAGAGATTTGTCGAAGCAGCATCGCTTCTTCAAAGATGCAATTCACATCAAGGTTTGTTTGCAACCTCTTTATAGTTGTGAAGAGGGACTTGCACACTGAATCTATGCTTTAGGGTGACATTGAAAACAAGCTTGTTGCACTCCAAGCCGAGAATGCAAACGCGCTGTCCATCTACCTCCCCAGGCCGGGAAGTGTAATTCCACCGAATAATACTCATCTCCGTTCTGGTCTAGTTGACAACTTCCTTTTATCCGGCAATGAAATGCGAAGAGTTCGCTACTGCGATGATTGTTGTCGCAGTCTGTGGTGCAAAGGAGGAGACGCTATCACATGAGTCGTTGCAGGAAATGGGGAGAGAAGCACTTGGAGGGCAAATCTGAGCTTGAGATTCTCTGTGTGCGGATTGGGACATGAAAGCGAGCTGCGATGAGTTCCAAGAAATTCCTTAGCGTCTGTGGTGCAACTGATTACTTGAGGAATGTTGCGTCGAAGTCAAGCCCGTTCACATGTCTTTCTAGTTTGAGCTTAGAATTTCTGAGGTCAATGACCTTACCGACCGAGCAAACCGGTGACGTTGAGTGACTGTAGTGTTATTATGAAATCATAGCGATATTTGTTAAATTATTTGATTTGCTCTACGTTGGTGGTAAGCTAATAATGTAAATTGATATACATATCTTACAAATTAGGCGCCGGTACAAAACGCTCTGCTGTACAAGTGAGAATGCATAGCTCCATCTGTCTATAACTCCAACCTTTTATACTCCAAGCATGCCAAAATCGAATCCATACTCCGGGGTAACAATGCAATTCCTCTTCTTCAAGATAGCATCACAACTTTTTCTCAACCACGCATCTAGATTCAAACCATTTCGCGAATCGCACTGTCTGTCTATCCACGACCCGCCAGAACATATCTGCAACGCATATAACAATCGGGACATAGACAATTATTCCCGCCAACCAGGACATTTGTCTTCCCCAAAAAGTTGCCTTGCCGAAAAAACTGTTGAAGATCGGATCAAAAATAGGCTCTAAGATTGTCAAGCATAAATTATGCATCAGGTAGAGAGCGAATGATATGGTTCCTAGGTACTGCGCAACTTGAGTTGTGAAGATATTCTGCAAGCATTGCAGTTGGGTGCAGGCCGTAACGATTTGAAAAGCTCCGAGACAGAACCAAACTCGCTGTCCCTCATAGGGTTCAGGTGTATGGGCATCCAAAAATCTTAGTCCCCACGTGCCATCAATGTGGTTGTTAGTCCAGCTGGCGATAAATAGTCCGGAAAGTGCATTGGCCAACCAGAATATTTGGGCGAGCCTCTGCCTGAACTCGGAGATACGTTCCGTCCCTTGAGATTTCTCATCAAACGACGGAAGAATTGGACTGGAGGTTGGTGAGCTGAGAGTCGGATCTCGGAGAAGAGTGATTTCAGCGATGAACATTCCACCAAGAAATTCAACAGTGTAGAGCTGACCACTATAGAAACAGAAGATGATAATGCCAGCGAGCAAGCAAAGACGAACAGTCGACCGACATCTTGACAGTCCCAAAAGGGTAGCAAATAGGAGAAGAGACTGGGCGAACTCGACAGGGATCGTCCACAGAGCTGGGTTGTATTGTGGCTGGGGGTACCCTAAGTCGTTGATTGACCAAGACGCCCCCAATAGCCTGATACAGGTTTCCCAAACGTGTTGCAGTTGAGAAGCGAGATCTATCTGTCTCCTTGCGTACCGGTCTGTCGACAATCCGAAGAATAAAGCTACTGCCATGATGAACAGTGCAACAAATGACGGGAGGAAGAGACGCAAAGCACGTCGAAATATCGAGGAAGAGAGTGTGTTTGCGAGTGCCGCATATTGTTGAGAATGTATTTGCTTGATAGGCTTGTATGAAAGTACGTATCCGGATATGATGAGGAATATGTGTACCATTGGACGGGCTGAAAATATGACTCGTATGAAAGGAAGTTGTAATGGCGAAGAGGGCGCTCCATCCTCGTAGGATCCATAAGGCTCAGTATACCACTTCAGGAATTTAGCATGGTGAGAATACAATATCTTGGGATCAGGATCAACAAAGGAAAGTTGATCCTGATCCTAGATCACTGAAGTTTCGAGGGTGGGCTGTTTACATACCCCTATATTTTCCTCCGTGTAGTGTCCCATAAACACGATGAAAGACGACACTCCCCGCAATCCATCTAGATATGAAGTCGGATGTAATCGATACGGTTTCGAGGGGCCTGGGTGTGTTCTTCGTTGCAAGAAACTCGGGAGGAGGCCAAGTGCCAATCGTTGCGACAAACGCTTCCCGAGAGAGAAGAACTGGGCGTATTCGGATTCTTCAGTCGTGTCTGCTTCACTCGAGTCCCAGATCTCCCTCGACTGCCCTTTGATTATCATCTTCTCCCAGTCTATCCATCGACAGTATGAGGCGTAGCCAGAGGGCGAATTGAATGAGGAAAAAATTGTTTGTTGAATAGAGAACGAGCCCTACCGCAGTTGATAAAATATATACTGAATTGACAAGTTGGCGTAAACTACACGCCAATTGAAAACTTCCAATTGCGTCAAGAGGAAAGAAGAAAAGAATGAAAAGGAGAGCGTGTGGAAGAAGGGGAAATCCCCATATTTTGAAGACAGATCCGCCCCGCTCCTCATGTGTGTCAGTGAACAAGCTTTCCGATGCCTGTTCGATGGTATGCCGCGCCGATCATCTGCTCTATCAGATGTGTCAGAGCAACTCTGCAACAGAGAATGTGCTAGGCGATGCTGGTCAGGACCGTCAGGCAAGCTGGAATTTTCATGCATCTGATAGTCTGAACACTGCTACATCGAAAAGGTTGAACTGATACATCCAAAAGGTTGAAGTTGAGGCATGGAAGACATGTTTCGGCTGAACTTTAATATGAAGAATGAATATGAAGACACTTCGAATGTCCAAACTCAATACGGGAAAGTCATTTCTTCGAGGAAGCCACCGCCAGCTGAATGGCCTTATCGGGAAATCTGGTCCGATTAAACACACTAGCTAAGAGGCTGAGAAGTCCGGTCAAGATTATGACAGAAACCGGATCAGGGACGCGGGACCCCTTTTTTTAGTGGCGTGGTAACTTCTCCACAGCACGGAAGCCCAGAAACTTGGCCTGTGTGCGTGGGTTTCTGGTAGACAGCAGCCAACACAGCCTGCGGGGTAAACCCATGAGATAGACTACGGCGTGACGACAGCTCCAATGAAGTCGGTTGATCTGTCTGCTAATGAGAGAATGATGAGAGAATGATGAGGTCACTTGAGCTAGTGGAAAAGCTCAAGTTCAGAAAGATCAATCATGCTGAGACGCGGAATAACGTACGAAGGTCTGACGTTGAATGCTAGAAGTAGATGTGGAAGAAGGAAATTTGCGCTAACGAAAAGTCAAATGAAGGCTGAGACAAACTTGTTAGTCAGCATAATTGAATCGGGACGCTCTTGTCTCATGGCTTCGTAAATCCTTCAGAATACAGAATACTTCGAGACAAGGTTCCCAAAGTAAGAAACGAGCGGATGTACTCTCGCACAGATCTTATCTTATCAACGAGAATATCCTGTACCCAGGTCTTGCCAGTAAATGCTTCAGCGAAAATTCAACGAAACTTTAGCATTTCGGCCAACTTTTTGGCGATGGACGGAATGGTGAAAAGTAGGTAGTACCAATAGTGAAAACAGAGTCTTGATTATTCAAAGATGTTTCTTTAAGCTAGGATTATGAAGGATTAGTATATCCTCCGAGATCATGGGATTTCCTCACAGTATCAAAGTTGATATTCGAGGCTCTGAAACAAAAAACCTAACAACTCGTTGATATTTCAAATCGTGCAGGAATATTTCAATATGAATAGTTCCGAATACCAAAATTTCATATCCCTCATAGTGAAGCCTTACTAAGAATTCCTTCCCCTCCGAAATCACCAGATAGTCTACGGAAATGCTAGCTTCCTTTCATTTGTATTTTCCAGTTCTTCCCGAGAGTTATGACCTACGATGTTTCAAAAGATGGATTTTAGTTGGTTATTCCAGAGTCCAGGTGAACGTTACAAATTGAGATTCTAAGATATGTTCTCATTCTTCCATTAGCTAATACATCTTGTGCTTGCAAGTCGTAGTAGACGAAATCCTCACGGTACTCAGGCACCCCGCAAGAAATGGGTACTGTCGTCCTTTACGATGCTATGGACGAGCATTATACTGCCTCCCATCATGCTAATTCGTTGGTCATTATACATGGAATTCGCAGGATCAATTACAAGGAAGTGCGAAGTTCAACTCTCATCTGTCTTCGTGTGCGTGAAAGTCGTTCCTGCGTGCCTCTTTACGTCGTTATTGAATTCACTGTCTGCAAGTCCAACCAGGGCTACGATTTCCCATGTAGTCCACAGTGCGGCGCTCAATAACCCGAAGATAATGATTATAAGGATCCTGCAAGTAGTGATGTCAACTTCCGGGTTCTCTTGAAGTTGGGACAATAGCGACTTACAGCACCAACCCAATCCTAGTTTCGCAATATTTTCCGTAAGCCTCCAGATTTTTTCAGAGTCTTGACGTGAAGAAGAGATCTGGGTCATCCAAAGTACAGCG
The DNA here is from genome assembly GCA_014282315.1 of Neospermospora avenae. NCBI lineage: Eukaryota > Fungi > Ascomycota > Leotiomycetes > Helotiales > Ploettnerulaceae > Neospermospora > Neospermospora avenae. The sequence goes on along the minus strand of JACBAH010007751.1, from coordinate 9,705 downwards.
GAAGTCACATAACATGATAAGGTACTTTGTCATGACGAGCTTGATCCTAATTAGAACGGACGGCATCTATCCAAAGCTTTTGTTGGTTTATATCTCACCAAACTGACGGCACCTCAAATATTCCGGCAGCTCAAATTATCTGCCAAGCATAGGTACTTAGCACGTCTTGAGTATTTCCCTCGTCTCCACCTTCGCTGCCGCTCCTCGTCTCATCCTATTTGAATTAGCTAGAAGCGTGCTGGGAGAAGTTCTTGGGATAGTGACGAAGAATTAACTGCAACTACCCATTGGGAGATCCAGGCAAAGAGGAATCCCGAGGGTTCACCAGACCAGCCACCACACGAGGACTGTAGAACTGTGAGGTCATGATTATAATCACTTTTGACCCCTTGTCGATAGTAGTATTACTGCAGCTTTCTATAAAAAGGTCCTCTTTCTAATACCCTCCCCTGGCAACGGTCTCGTATCACTGCAAGTGTATAGTATCAATTAGGCCACAATATATACCTCAGACTAGTCCACCGCACAGTGACTGAAGATCATACTAGTGTAGGTATATAAGGCGCAGGGAGGTCTATAAAAAAATTATATTATTATTAAAACTTATAAGATATTACGGGATCTAAATCAGTTATAAGCTAGTAGACTTAGATATCAGATTGATATATTAATATTAGCTAATTATAGTCTTAGTAATATATACTAGGCTAATAAAGTTTCTATTTAAAGGTTAGACCTGTAAAAATAGACTCGCTTCGCTTATGCGGTTTCTTTAATAATTTGATAGACAGAGAAGAAAACTGCGAATAAAAAGGTCTCATGATTATAAAGACAAACTGAACAAATCAGAAGGGTTGATAATTAAAAAATACTAAAAAAAAGAGACAAAAAATTGAAATGGATCAGCTGCTTAGGATAACCTTGCTTCCTCTTTTGAGTGAATGAGCCTACCCGCTCATCACCGCGCCACTACAGAATTCTTCGGCCGTTGTAAAGCTTCCAGTTCATCACACAGATTGATACTCTGGCCCCCAGGCGTCTCTGCGCAGTAGGCATCAAGTCAAAGTGGAATGTCTATAAAGGGAATGGACCTTTATTGCAAAGGAATCGAACCTTCTGCGACGACGAGCAAGCCAGGAGCCCCGACAAGCTTTAACCACTCGCTGCCATTTCTGTTGAGGAATCGAACCTCGGATAGATCACAGATTTTGCTGTGCGATTGACAGAATCCAACTATTTGATTATATGAAGGACGTAGGAAATTGTGGAGATGGGGCCTGCTAAGCGAGGGCGGCGAGGGCCTCACCTTGGTGACGTGCAACCTCCCAGATGTACTGTACTTTGCAGTGATCGTGATGGTACTAAGTCGATTCAGACGGCATAACTGTGTGCTGGTCCATTACAGTCTATCTGCTTGGGTACTTATGCCTTTGAATTCGGGGTTTCTTGGTTATTTTCTGTACGAAAATTTGTTTGTTTACATTCAGAATCTTCGGTGAGATCATCACAGAAAGATAGGAGCTGGGCTGGATATGTGTACTGAACGTTTGCAGAATACTCAACTATCCTGATACCTGCTATTTTACATGCAGGACACAACTTCCGATGCCCTCTACCTTAAGAATCTACCACGATGCCGCCAATCCATGATGAGCCATACCAACCCCACCGTGCATCTTTACCATATCTACTCTTGTCACGTCTATGAGAGCTGATCTAAAAATCGTGCTTCAGGCCTCATTGCACTGAATTCTCGATGCAGACAAGGATCCTGGACAGCATCATATGCGACACAACTTGCTGAAGAGTCTCCTCAGTCGCAACAACGCTGCCATCTACAGGCTACTACGCAGATCAGACAGATCTATAGTCTGCTACGTACAATTTTGCGCGCCCAAGGATGCTCTTCTCCACGATACACATAAGAGTCAACATCGGCCGTGTTCAGCAGCCCTGGGTGGGCCTGGTCAAGACTCGTGATACCAACAAGCTGCATCGCTATCTCAAGCTCTTCACGGAGTACTAGGTATGGTCAACGCAACTCCCTATTCTCGAGATCTCTTACTTACTGCTGAAAGCCTTCCTTGCCCCTTGTTCACCATACTGTAACGAATACAGGAATGGGCGTCCAATCAGAACACCACTGGCTCCCAGGCAGATTGCCTTCAGAATATCGCTTCCTCTTCGAACACCTCCATCGATGAACACTTCCATCTTCTCCATAATCTCAGGACAAGTGGCTTGGATCTCCATGAGTACCAGAATCGAAGGAACGGCCGTGTCTAACGCTCGACCCCCATGATTTGAAAGATAGATTCCAGCACAGCCATACTCATATGCCTTCTTAGCATCAGCTGCACACTGAATGCCCTTCAAGAAGACTGGAGCTCCACTTTTCTCTTTGATCCATGAAACATAGCTCCAATCAATGTTGGCATCCAGCGGGCCAGTCGCCGGTGGTGGAGCAAGCTCAGCTTGTTGGTTACCTCCATGGACCAAAGATCGTTGGGGTGGAGATTCTCGTTTACTGATTACTGGAAGATCGACGGTGAACAAGATAGCTTGCGGCTTATGTTTACCCACTTCCTTTAGCAGCTTTTCAGTTACGACGCGGTCTGAGTAAAAGTAAAGCTGAAAATAGAATGGATGACCAGAAGGCATAGACTCCATGATCTCTGGGAACGAGTACGAGCCGAGAGTCTGCACAATTGGAGCTACGCCATTCGCCACAGCTGCTCTTGTGGTTGCTAGCTCGCCATCTGGATGTGATAGTTTGAGTGATGATGTTGGCGCTATGAAGAATGGAAGATCGTACTTTTGTCCCAGGATCTGTATGCTGGTATCGACTGTAGCTACCGCGCTCAAGATCCTGGGACGGAACATGATACGTTTGTACCAATCCACATTGGCTTTGTTGGTTATGCCATCTTCGGTGGCCCCAAAAATGTAACCCCAGGCCCTCGAGGACAGATTCGCCTCTGCAACAGATTCAAATTGGGTAATGTTGACAATCGAATTCAAGTCAGGTCTCGTTGGCTTAGTCTCATCCATTTTCTGTGTAGGCTGCGTTGGTTTCGGAACTGTTCCCTCTTCGACTTCTCCTTTACGCTTGGTGGGTCCGAGAAAGTTGGAGACCACTCTTGGACCGTGGATGTTGTTGTACTCTTCGCTTCCATCCAGCCCATAATGTTCACGGATGATATCTCCTCCACCAGGATGCTCGGCGGCAAATCCAGAGAAGTCCCAAACAACGCCATTCAGAACAATCCAAGCATTGTCGTCTGTTTTGTGCCTATTGACCTCGGCACCCGAGATCTTTGCCACACTCATTTTGAATGCTTGTGGAAGTGATAATTCAAAACAAAGACAAGAGATTAAAATTATGTATGATTAGCAATGAATGGACAAGCATTGGCTATCCTTGATGGAAGGTTGTCGATGTCTTTGTCCCAAGTCGATCCACCCTGGACTCCCAAGGGTGGGGTAACTCTAGCATAATACTCGTTAGACATTTCGGCACCATAAGGTATGATACGACGTCTACACATCTTGAGGCCGCAAATAACAGTAGTGAAAAGATTTGCACGCACCTGGAAGAGGTTAACGATCGCACTCGAAGTATTTAGCCCCCAAATGACAGAAAGCTCCATTGACACATGATTGAAGATTCCTGCGCCGCAATGGAACTTGGACGATAGATATCGGCGATCGCTCGCTACACGGTCAAAGTCGGAGAATTACAAGAAGGCTTCACTAACTTCCTATCATCCTGTATCAACCTACCAGCACCATTGAACGTCACCAGAACGCTCTTCTCATTCTCCGGGGGTTCTTGGTTCTTCGCATTCACAAACGATACTGCGTCACCAAATCCGGATCCTGTTGACGAGAATTTTTGACTGTTTTGACTGGATATGTACCTAACACAGCATGAAGCCGGTTTATCTAAAGACGAATCTTCGCCTTTCTAATATGTGTTGAATTTATCTTGGTACTTCTCAATTCCCAGAATTGATATGTGGTTAGACTGATCACAGTCCCTAAATGTGCTTCATTTACTGCCTATCATCAGCAAACTAAGCTGAAAATTGCATGGTCTGATGAGAGCTGTGGTGACTATGGCCAGCAAAAGCTTTCAGGCCATGCATCTCAAATGCTGCTGAACGGAGCTAGCGAAGGCGGATGGTGGTTCACTCGCTAGAGGTGTAGACATGTTAGATGCTTTTCGATGACATTGCTGATTTGACATCGTAGGCGTATACATATTTTAATTTGGTTCTTCTCAGTCCTTTTATGCTTAAAGATCTGAAATTATGGTTATCGTTACCGCACGTCGGCAATGATGATTGTACTTGAAGCATTCGTATCGATTTTCTACCCAAGAGGCTCACAATTCTACCACTTCGGGAATATTCCCAAGATCAACTGTACTTTGCCAAACAAGAGCAGCATTAACCATCAACCCGCCATTCCCACCTCTCGGTCCTACCATCAGCCTCTGCCAGAGAATGCCCTTGAAGCCATAAAATAGAACCCTCAGGGAATCCCACCAAGCGAAACTAGGCAACATATCCACAACGATTCCTCCACCCTTCCTGTCCATCAGCCTCTCGTAAACAGCCTGTCCTTCGTCCCAGAAAACAGGTTCTCGGCCATGTCCGGAATGTACATGTCCAAAGACATGAAGTCGAGGCTTCACGCGCCAGATCTCTTTGAGCAGGCCAGCACATCCGAGATTGAGATCTAGATGGTACTGGGGTGGAGTGTGCGTGATCAGGACGTCAGTTTCCATAGGGATCTGACCTTCCCAAGTATCTTTGCCCCGTTCGTATTGGAAGCTATCTCACTTAGTCTTGTTCAAAACGATGGTCAGGTCACTTACGCCATCTCACTGCCACCACATTCAGGGATACTAGGAGCTCCATAGAAATTGAGCTTCCGTCCGCCTCTAAATTTGAGTGTAATGGCTTTGTTCTCAAGATAATGAAGACTCCTGAAATTCAACTTATTTCCCTTGTCTTCCTCTAACCTAGATTTAGGATCGAAATAGCTGTCATGGTTCCCAGCAATCACTATCTTTTCCCTATGAGGCAACGATGCCAACCAATCTAGTTGTGCCTGTATCTCCCTTACCGATCCTGCATTCGTCAAGTCTCCCGAGTGTATCAACACGTCTCCATTTGGAATGTCTAGGGTATTCGTGTGTGTATCTGATATGCAGACGATCTTCACTTTGGGCTTGTCGTTGCGTGGTTTGAATGGCGCACCGCGTAATCGTAGGAGGACGGCGTATATTATGGTTACTAGGAATCGTAGAGGTGAGGCGAGGAGACTATCGAGTGTTGTAGGGGGGTCGTATTTGCTTCTGCGTCGAGACCATGGCCATTGGCTGGGTCTGGGAGGTTGGCTTGTTGATGCCATCGAAGGGGGCTTGTGAAGCTTCTTACTTCTTATTCCTGGAACTTGGGAATTGCGATCGATAGATGCTTGGTTGGTGCCAGCATGCAACTGAAAGATGTATTCTTTGATGTTCTTCCTCAAGTTTGAAGCTTGGTAGAACCGATCATGAGGAGGTACAGAGTATCTTGTGTGACTTGACGGATAGCATTGTTTAAACGTTCAGCGGGCTCTTCAGAACATCGCGATTCTGGCGGGGAAGATCCACGACAGGGATGAGCTTCTTGGAACTGCAGCTGCAGCTCACTGAAGATGGTGGAAGTGCCCTCCCTGCCCCCCTAACTGACGTCATGAATTAAGGTTCTAGGGGGGGCCAACCAGTCCAGCCTTGCTTGAAGTGCATGGCTGTCACACCTACCTGGCTGGAGTAGAGGATGCCAACTTCTTCGAAGTCTTCCTCTTCTTATTCTTCTCCTTCTACTATTCCAACATCTCTCAACCTCGAGTCTGCCTCAATTTTCTGGGAAGCAATCATGGCTTCAGTTAAGAGTCTCTACGAGCCCAATTTCAAGACGGGCAATGCTCTGAAGAGCAATCTAGAGTAAGCCCACCAAGCCTAGTCAAATACATCGGCCAAAGACTAACTGGTCCAGTGTTGACTATGTGATCAATTACCGCTTTGCAACAACAGGTATGTCTCTAGAATTTCTCCCAATTTCAAGGCAATGCTAATGGTCTGCAGGCAAAGCACAAGCTGAAGAGCAATTCATAAAGCTGATCCAAACTCTCAACAACGTTGGATTAGCGACCGAAGTTCGAAATAGCGAGAACTGCTCCCTGTTGATTTTCGTCAAGATTGCTTCCGATAAGCATCTAAAGGCAGAGGTCTATCGATCAAGAGTCCAGGATTGGCTATATGGAGTTCGAAGTGCTGCACCAGAGAGGGAGATGCAGAAGGCAATTGCCAATGAACCCATCACTGAGGCAGAACGTCTGCGAATCACATACCTCCTCATTACAAAAGAGAAGAATGATGGAGGAGCTGGAATCACACCAAAGGATGGAGAATGGAAAGGAGTCGAGTCAATATTCGCTCTTCATGACCATGCTTTCAACAAAGCATGGATCAAGGACATCACCTCGAAATATTTCCTCAATGCCGAAGATTTGGTAGCGATTAAAAACAAGTTCGGCGAGAGGATAGCTTTCTACTTCTCCTTCCTGCAGTCATACTTCCTCTTCCTCACATTTCCAGCTGGATTTGGAGCTTTTGCTTGGCTTGTCCTGGGTCAATTCTCTCCTGTATATGCCATTATCAACGGACTCTGGTGCATTGTCTTTGTCGAATACTGGAAGAAGCAAGAGACCGATCTTTCAGTCCAATGGGGTGTCCGCGGGGTCTCGAAGATCCAACGGAAGCGACCAGCTTTCCAGCACGAACACATCATGAACGATCCAATCACAGGCGAAGATGTCAAAGTTTACTCTCCAGCAAAGAGGCTGGCTAGACAATTGCTTCAGGTGCCCTTCGCTCTTGCTGCAGCTTTCGCTCTCGGAAGTCTGATTGCAACTTGCTTTGGGATCGAAATCTTTATCTCTGAAGTCTACGCGGGGCCATTCAAACAGTACCTAGTGAGTCCAACAATATTCTCTTCTGTCTTCGTGCTAATCAAGTAGGTCTTTTTACCAACTGTGATCCTTACAACCGTGATGCCTACTCTATCTGCGCTTTTGACAGGATTTGCCGGTCGATTGACCGATATAGAGAACTACGAGACACAAGATGGTTAGTACTCCCCATGTCATATCAAACATACCTGACCATTAGCAGCTTATGAGGCCGCAATGATCTCAAAGATCTTTATCCTCAACTTTATTACCTCATACCTTCCAATCTTCCTCACAGCTTTCGTTTACGTGCCTTTCGCACAAATCATCGTGCCCTACCTCGATGTCTTTCAATTGGCTGTCAAGCCATTTGCCGAGAATGAAAAGCAAATGTCCACGCCACAGGCCGGTGGCTTTCAGATCAATCCTGACAGATTGAAGAAGCAGGTCATCTACTTTACAGTCACTGCTCAGATTGTGAGCTTTGCTCTCGAGGTACTTGTTCCCTACGTCAAGAGGAAGGTCTTCCACAAGGTAAAGGAAGTCCAAGCAGGTCGAGCTGCTAAGCGTGGAGGGGATGCCGCAAATGTTGCTCTGGAGGATCATCCCGATGAGGCAGAGTTCTTGACCCGTGTCAGAAATGAAGCCGAGTTGGATGTCTACGACGTCACGACTGATTTCAGAGAGATGGTCGTTCAATTCGGTAAGTTGTGATTACTTAAGTAAGTTGGCCATCGCTAACAAAACAAGGCTATCTATCCCTTTTCTCTGTCGTCTGGCCCTTGACCGGTGTTTCGTTCTTCGTCAACAACTGGATCGAGCTTCGTGGTGATGCTCTGAAAATTGCCTTGGAGACTCAGCGACCTGTTCCATGGAGGGGTGATTCTATTGGTCCTTGGTTAGATGCTCTAGGATTTTTGGCTTGGCTTGGAAGTTTGACATCGGCGGCTCTTGTATTCCTCTTCAGCGGTGACGGTCTTGGCCCATCAGGAACTCCTTGGAACATCAAGGCATGGGGTCTACTCCTGACCATGTTCTTCTCAGAGCACATTTTCCTCGCAGTTCAACTTGGTGTGCGCAAGGCATTGAGCAAGCTCGATAGCCCTGGCCTACAGAAAGAGCGTTCAGAACGCTTTCTCGTCAGAAAGTAAGTTATACCAGTGAGGCCTTGATCTGTGGCTAACTAGTACAGGAAATATCTTGAGGAGAGTATCGGACGTGAAAACGCAGACACCGCAGCCACAGGTGGCGTTGAAGCCGGTGAGAAGATCAGCAGAAGTGTGATCGAAGATGAGGCTAGACAATCGAATCTGAGTGGCCAAAGCAGTCCCGAAGAAAGATTCTGGGGAAGGCAGAGGGGTCAAGTGGAGACAATTGCCATTGGCAGAAGCTTTATCGCGAAGGTATGTTGGTGTAATTTCTTCACAGTCACATGACCTAACTCAGGACAGGCCGCGCCTCAGCAAGGCAACGAGTCGAAGAAAGAGCTGTGAATTAGATCTTTGCTCCATGGTGTTGGAGGGGTCAGCATTAGGTTGTGGTCTGTGGAAGGCCGACGAGGCTCGGGTATAACAATGGTTTGCGTACATATATCTAGCGTTTATGAAATGAATGACTTTTATACATCTGAAGGGTTCCGGGATTTTGTCGTCGGTAATTGCTTGCAGTGAACAAGTGGTAAGGATGCAATTGATGAATTGTGTGCACCACAGTAACTTAGGTCTTTCTTGTGCTAAGCCAGAAAGACTGTTTACTTAGGTATTTTAAGCAGGTGGCTCGCTCAATTTGGCTTCGAAGCTCCTTCTTCTCTTCAGCCCAACTTTTTCCAGGTAGCTCTATAGTTGGTTGAGCAAAAAACCAAAGCTGGAGATTGATCACTATATAAGGTTTGGCATGTATCACCACTGTTCCGGTCGTCCTAGCCTGCGGGGGTGGCTCCCGTGGAGTAAATATATCTCTATATCAAAAATATCCAAATTGTCTTAACTCCCAACATTGAACCAGTTTCTTCCTATGCAATAGATAGCCATTCCATTACATTCTCAATATCTTCTTATATCCTCGCCCACATATCATCTGCGAAAGATGTCCCAAGTCCCTTCCCCAGTCCCAAATATGGACGCCACCACCATCGCAGCCGGCAGCCTCCTCGTCAAACGCACAGCGACGCATATCTACTTCTTCGGCTACTCAGGTCCAGACCCAGAAGTCTGCTTCCAGCAATGGTATCCTGGTCGGGTTGTCGATGAGAATTTCCCCGGAAACCCGTGGTTTGATACGAGTGAGCATTACATGATGTATTGCAAGGCACAGTTTTTTGGAGATCAGGAGACAGCAAACAGGATATTGAAGGCGGAGAGCCCGGAGGAGGCGAAAAGGCTGGGGAGGGAGGCTGTGTGAGTTAGTGTTTCTTTTCGGTGCCGGGTAGGCTTTGGAAGGTGCAGAGGCTGAAGTTTGTGAATGCCTAGGCCGTTCGACCAGAAGAAGTGGGATGGCGCATGTGATGATATCGTTGAACGAGGGAATCTTTTGAAGTTCACCCAGAATCCTGAGTTGAGAGAGATTCTTCTGGGAACTGGGGACAAGATTATCGTGGAAGCGAGTCCGAGTGATAGGATTTGGGGTGTGGGATTTGATGCTGAGCATGCGGAAGGGAGGGAGGAGGAGTGGGGGAAGAATAAGTTGGGGGAGGCGCTGATG